>VZTO01020391.1:6459-115621 GCA_013400615.1 Syrrhaptes paradoxus
TTTTGCTAACCCCCTGAACTGCAGTTTATTGCTCACCACTCTAATAGCCTTAATGACCAAATCTGTAACCTGTTCTTGGATGCAAACCTTTGTCAGAGGTGTTGTGGGGCTGTGGGAGGCGAGGGGTTATCTTGGTCTTTCTAGCCTTGCTTTCTGCCGTTCTGGATTTAATACAAAAATCTTCCTAGTCATTGCATTCACCTTTTTATCCTGAAAGTGGGAACAGGATCAAGGTATGTGCTATTTTAAAAGGCACTCGTTTCCCAAAGCCAACATGTGTCTGCCAGCCCTGCCGGCTTTCTGCTCTTAGGTCATGACTTGTTCTCAGGATAACAGGTCACTAATGTTATTTCTTTAATTTTCAGGGGGAACCCAAGCCCTCAGTCGGAGGGAACTGTGGACTACCAAGAGAGTCTTTTTCCTTACACCTCAAATAATGGTGAATGATCTTTCTCGTGGGACATGTCCTGCTGTAGAGATTAAATGTTTGGTGATTGATGAAGCCCACAAAGCCCTTGGAAATCACGCCTACTGTCAGGTAATGCTGGAGTCACCCCACTCTTGTATTGTGATTACAAAAAACCTCCCCCAAAGTCACTGACAGGTTCTCCTTGATGTGCACTCATCACTGCTGTAGGGAGGTTGTTCTTTAGGTCCTTAGGTTTGTTTGAAGGAGCTCAAACAGTCCTCTGTCATCAGGGCCTTGTTTTTAACTAAAACCTGTATTAAAACTTGGTAAGGTGAGATGGGAATTTTTTTTAGTGTCTGGATAATATTGTAATTTCTGTTTCAAACTATTTTTGTGGCTGAGGCAATTTAACAAAAAATCACTGTGCTGTTTCTTTCAGATGTGTTTGTATTTGCAGGTGTACTCTGGTGTGTTTGTGTGATGTTGGAATAGCTCTTAAATGGGGGGAGGTATTTTTTTCAGAAAAAGGTGTGGGCTTTTTTGGTATAGTTCTTTATCTTAGTAAAATTAGTTCAAGATTTCTTTTTAAAAAAATGGGGTTTTTATAGATAAGCAAAGAGTTTGTTGTGTTATAGTGGCTTAATCTCCTCATAGCAATACCTGACCTAAAAGGAAGTTAGTTTTATATACTGGAGAAATTGACTGGATGTGTGTGGAGCTGTATACAGTTGTTTGCAGGGCCTCTTTAGAGGAAAGTAGGTGGTTTTTAGAGCTTGCCTAACCTGGCCTGCTGGGAAAGAGATGATAGCTTTTGAAATTAAAACAGTACATGTTGGTTTGCCAGTGTTGTAATTTTCTTCTGCTATAATTTTTCAGAACTATATCAACTTTTTTCAAAGGTTTTTCAAAGAATTTAAGGTTGTATATTACTTTATTTCAAAATACTGTCTAAAAATATTTTTTTAACTATTTTGCTATTATGCAAATTGCTCTGTAACATACACACAAGACTTGTATTCATTAACTTTTGAGTCATCTTAGCTATAGTGAGAAAAATCTCTTCCCTTGCCAGTCCTGTGGCTGTGAAATTGGCAGGCTTTGTTCTCGTTTAGCTGTACCTTTGCATGATTTTCAGTAGAACTATCAGCATGAATTGAATTCCTCTTCTGTCTCCATTCACTTATTCTCTGTAGCTTTTATGTTATATTTTTTGTAATTTTTGGTTTGCAGCACAGGGTGGTTGGTCAGAAGGCGTGGTGCTGGCTGATAGCACTGGCAGAGTTCACATCTCTGGGAAAATGAATTTGGGGGGAAATGTGGTTGTTGCTTGAATGTTCACCAGCTGTTGTACTTGTCCCCATCCTGCTCTTAGGGAGGGCTGTCGCATGAGAACCTGGAAGGTGTAAGGAATATTCAGCCATTTTCCCAATTGCTAATGCAACATTTTTAAGTGAGAACAGCTGAATGCTGGTTGGCATAGCAGTTGTCCTCTAATCTCTGTTCAGATTTCATGGAACTAGTAATCCATGATTTACTTTTTAGAGTGGTTCTTCAAACTTACTTTTTTGGCAGCTCGCTTCAGTTAGTGTGCTGTTAATCTTTCTGTTAAATCCAGTGAAAAATCATTTAATAATTTATCAAGGTTGTCCTGCTGGATGGGACAAGGGTAATATACTTAATCAAGGTTGAGTGTTCTTGGATAAAATGGTTGTAAACTGAACCCTTCCTGGTCCCCGTCTGAATTTAGATATACTCTTTTTAGATTATTTTGTTAAGCTCTTTCTACTTAGTGGCTATTTTCATCAATATAGTTTGTATAAGCAAATAATAACCTTTAAGGATATTAATGGGAACTTTCCTATTCTTAGGTTGTAAGGGAACTAAGTAAATATACGAATCAATTTCGGATCTTGGCCCTAAGTGCCACACCAGGCAGCGATACAAAGGTGAGTAAAATCTACTTGCATGGCTAGAATAATAAAGTCTCAGTAGAAGCTATGTTTAATACCATTTTAATACAGCTTGAACACTGTGCGGGATACTGAAACCTATTAGAATTCCACATAAAAACTGAATCTCTGTCCATTAGTTGTTAAGGGTTTGTCTTTTTCATGCTATAAACTTTGTATTATTTGTTTCCCAGCCTTTGTAAAAGGAAATAATACCTTCTGGTTTTTGAGAATAAAGAGTTGAACCTAAAGGAATATATTCTCAATGCCAAATGTCTTTCATGTTCTGTTCAGTACAGCGTATCAGGCTTAGGTTTTCAGTCTGTGGCAGATGGACATCTGAAATTCTGTTCAAGCTCCTAGCACTGGGTTAGTTCTCATCGGGTGTTTTTCATGGTGTACCCAAAGCCAAAGGGAGAGTTCTGTCACTCTAGCCCTTGTGCAGTTGTGTGCTTTTGGCATTCATGAGCTTACCATATTGGCTCTTTGTATGCTTCTTGAGATCTTTAAGTTTAAAGTCTTTCATTTTTCATCTATAGGTAGTAGGTGCCTTTTCCTTACAGCTATATTCAAGGCCTGTTAAAATGTGGACTGTGATATGGGATATGGAATGTCATGTGATATTGACTTGTGTTGTTGGAGTATTAACAAGCAAATATGGTCTTTTTTTTGTGGCTTCTCAAACAGGCTGTGCAGCAAGTTATTTCCAACTTACTCATTGCTCAGATAGAGCTGTGCGCTGAAGATTCTCCAGAACTTCAGCCTTATTCTCATGAGCGACAAGTGGAAAAAATTGTTGTTCCACTTGGTGAAGAATTGGTAGAAATTCAGAATGCTTACATCCGGGTGAGTTGTTGCATTTCTTTGTTGTTAAATGGACGGTGTCACTAAGTATGTAATCTCCACTCCTGTTTTAACATTTCTATCTAGACTAGCAATAGCTCATAAATGTAACGCTTTCCTGTGCAATTAGCTTTGCCTTTGATATAAGACAAAGAAAAATAATGTTTTCAACTACAGCAGCTGCTGCTTCACTTTGCACAAGTTACCTTGTGATAACTTAAAAAGCCCTGATGGGAAACTTACAATTGAATCAGTTTCCTCATCCTCTTTTAGGAGTCCTTGCAAAACTGACATTAGACCTAAACTGATTAGTTTGGCTGAATTGAGTAGCATTAAGATGTTGAGAGTGGCCATGCTTGTGTTCTCCAGGTTATTGCTAGCCTTACGAGAACTGTATTATTGACCAAAACATTTTCTTTGTTTAAGAATATTCTTTAGATCTTCAAGTCGTCCCTAAGTGTACTTGGTTTTCCTTGATTTTTGTTTGTTTGTTTGGGGTTTTGTTTGTTTATTTTTCTCTTGAGAGCTTTTTTATTTTCTTTTTACCAGTTGGTAATGTCCAAATATAGGACAGATTAGCAGGGACCAGAACTGGTAGCCAGCCAGTGATGTCTTAATGGACTGTGTCTTCTCTGTAAGGTACTAGTAGACAAATAGTATTGTGTAAGATATGACTTTGAAATGTTCCAAATGTATGTTCTTTTTTTTTTTTTTTTTTTTTAATATTTTTTTTTTTTTTATTTTTTATTATTTTTTTTTTTTTTTTTTTTTAGTAAAATACATTAAAAAAATAAATTAGGAATAAGTTAGTATCAGACTGAGTATGTTTTTGGTTAAAGTTCAATGAATTTGGGGTAGTGTATGTGAAGACCATTGGAAGGCAAACTTGTTCATTCATTTTTTAGACTGGATGAGATCAGCTGTTTTCAAACCAGCAACTTGAGAGTGTATTTAAATGAGGAAGTTCTACTGATAAGCCATCAAGAACTTTCAAGATAGTTTTGTGTCTACAGGTGCCTTTGAATGCTCGTATTCATAGAGTCATAGAACGGTTTGGGGTGGAAAGGACCTTAAAGATCATCCAGTTCCAACCCCCCTGCCATGGGCAGGGACACCTCCCACCAGCCCAGGTTGCTCAAAGCCTCATCCAGCCTGGCCTTGAACCCCTCCAGGGGTGGGGCATCCACAGCTTCTCTGGGCAACCTGGGCCATTGCCTCACCACCCTCACAGTGAAAAATTTCTTCCTAATGTCTAGTCTAAATGTACCCTCCTTCAGCTTGTACCCATTACCCCTTGTCCTATCACCACACTCCCTGATGCAGAGTGCCTCCCCATCTCTTCTGTAGCCCCGTCAGCACTGGAAGGCTGCTATTAAGTCTCCTCGAGCCTTCTCTTCTCCAGGCTGAACAACCCCAACTCTCTCAGCCTGTCCTCACAGGGGAGGTGCTCCAGCCCTCTGATTCATTTCGTGGCTCTCCTCTGGACTCTCTCCAACAGGTCCAGGTCTTTTTTATGTTGAGGGCCCCACATCTGAACACTGTACTCCAGGTGGGGTCTCACCTGGTGTTTCACTTGAGATTGAAGCTGAAATAAACTGTAGGTTTGGCTAATCAGGTGTAATTGAGGAATATAGACAAACCTTGACTAAGTTGTTGCTGCGGCTTAAGTGGTTTCTGTTTCCTTTCTTTGATCTGGTATTTGCATTTGTATTGCTGCTGCTTTACTTAGAAAATACAACTTGTAACAACACAGAGGGTGTGAAAGAATGGTGGCCCAGCCTTTTCCTGTGCCTGTGGGCAAGCCGAGCCTTAGTCTTAGAGACCTCAGCACTTTCAAAAGTGGTTCTTGCACCTCGGTTTCTGCAGAGGTGTTTCTGTAGTTGTGCAGTTTTCTGCAGCACAGCGATGGACCACGGCCATGCCCTGCAGTTAAATTACACTGTTTACTGTGCTCCTGTGTTTTGGCTTTGAAGCGGTTTGAGATCAGGATAGATACAGGAGTGCAGCCATGGAAGCAACAAGTACGTGTTGCATTATCCTTGTCCCCTGCCAAAAGAATCAGCTGTGACATACATTCAGATCGGCATCAGGATTTAGGAGAGAACTCAAATACGTACGTCGCTCTTTGTTAAGTACTGGTTCTCTACAGCGTGATTCTGAAACCAGTCCTACCCCAGTCTGTGCTGCAGTAAGAACTGTGGGAGACTGTGCTGGACGCTTGACAAAAATGGGGTTACAGGTGTCCTCTGCAGGGAGGAGGAGTGAGTTTGCTGGCAGACCTGCTGGCTGCAGCACGTAGGTGCATAGCTCCAAATGTACGCGTTTGTTGCAAAGAATGTGTGGTTTTTTTTAAAGTTATTTAAGTTTTTTAGGTCTTAGAACAACCATTTCATGTTCGGGGCGTAAATGGCTTTTGTAAAATCGGAACAGTAGTTTGTGACTTCTGCTGTTCCCATTTGGAGGAAAGATAGCAAAAGGCTTTTTAAGTCTGTTACAAAAATGAAAGCCAGGTGTACACTGCACAATAAAATAATTACCTTTAATTTTGACAAACAGTAACAGTAAACGAGACGACATTTCGGTGAAAATGAAGGACAGTGTAAAACAGCTTAAAGCAACAATGCTGGAAAAATTATATTTATATTTGTATACGTACAATAAGCAAGGCCCTGAGTATCGCAATAGCTGGAATAAGCTTTTTAGGCACTAACGCTTGTTTGAAAATACACAGTATGCAGGACAACATTTATCTGTTAAGGCTACGTCATTTAATCTTCAAAAAATATGGGTGAATTCTGTTTTATTGTCTCCTTTGAGTAGTGGAAATATATTAACCTTGAATTAAAAATGAAAATCAATTCATTAATGGCTTACAATGTAGAGCCACAAATGGACAATAAAATACCTATTCCAATAAAAAAAGTTAAGTGATCATGCTTGACATGATCTTTTCAAACTTTCTAAAATGATATATTTGAGAAATAGTAACATTTCCTTGGCATTCACTGGTGTAACTGTTAAGTAAACTTTATTGTGTGTCAGTGAAAAACCACAATTCTTTGTGCCTGTGCCCTTGCGGGCCACTGACAGGAGCTGGTACAGTGTTCCATAGCCATGAACTGTACCTTCAAACTCGAGATTTATTGGTTCTTTCTCAGCAGCAGAAGCCGTCTAACGTAAGTTAAAATAAATACTATCTTGGAATTCACAGTTTCACATAAAACAACACTGAACACTTTGCTGTGGTTAGGATATCAGCACATTCAGATAAATACCTTATTTTTATATTTCAGTAACAAGAATGTTTCTATAACATACCCACAAGTAGCAGAGTCACAGAAGTATTTAGGTGAAGATTGCCTATGGAAAGAGACATAAGATATAGCAAACTCTTTTTGCAATAGACGTTTACAATGTGAAGTATGTACAGCCTGGTACTTTATGGTGAGAGGAGTTAACTACACACAATAGCTATTTGACATTTGTGGTGCCAAAGCATTAAAATAATTTCTAGACCTGGCAAAAGCAATCAAATTGCAGAAACTTCTTTAGTTTGCCATAAAATCACGTCAAAGGTGAAAATTGTTTTCATTTGCTCATATAAGAATCTTGGTGGGGGCGGGGAGGGGGCAAAACAAAACCTGTTACTTAATGCTTCCCTGGGTCCTCTACTCAACTCAGTTTTTAACAACTTTTTATTGTTTTCCGTTATTTGTTAGCTTTCACTTTAATACTGGCTGGCATTTCCAACAATCTGAGAAGATGTTAAAAATAAATAAAAACCAAAATAAATAAAAATCAAGCAGGANCTTTGATGTGCATTTAAATTGCCACATCTAAGTGGTTCCTAGTTGTGGCCACAACTGGCCCAAGCATTTGTGCTGTCACCTGGCAAACGGGATTTGATAGCTTTCTGGTTGGAATAAGAAAGACCCCAAACCCACAGTCTTTTTTGAGGTTCCCCCATCAGTTTAAAATCCAATTGATTTGTGGCAATGCAAATGTCTGTGCTGGACTAGTGCAGAGTACCTGAAGAGCTGGGGACATCAGACATTCAGAAGAAGAAGAGAGGATTGCTTTTCTTGGGTTTGTGGTTGGTTTGTTTTTTCCCCTCCCCAGAAGGACAGTTTGTATTAAAACTAAGGCTTTTCTTTCTCTCTCTTTTTTTTTTTTTCTTTTCCTTTTTTTTTCCCCCTCTCCTTGTGGACAGCAGCCATCAGAGGCCACCTTGTTCAGCAGCAGGGCCAGCTGGCACCCTCTGATTCTGCTGCTCAGCAAGGTTTTAGGTTCAGGATAAAGTCAGTTTTGTGCAGCAGAGAGCCTTGTGGAACCAGGAGGCCTCGAGTTCTCGAGAGCTGTACATTTACTCAGAAGTACTGCATACATCCATTGTGTTTGCTAATTAACGCTGCTATAAGCTAGCAGACACCAGCTCTGGTTGCTGTGCTCTATGGTGTAACTGAGTAACACAAAAGCTCTATTAAAGCCTAAATCATATAATTAAATAACGCTGGTGATATACTAAAAAGACATTCACTTCTATTAAGTGTTAAGGTTAAACTCTACCATCATATCTGTAAGGGGGACGTTAAGAAGGGATTTTTGAGAGAAAAACTGTTTGCTACCCCAATTCTAAAGTGCAGTAGGTGCTTTTTCACTGTAGCACGTTGCAAAGCGTGAGTGCTGCTTTCAGACTTCCCAGCGCAGTGTGGAGCTACACCAGCTTGTCTTCCAATCACAGCGTGCTAGACTAGCGGTTGTCTGCTTCAAGACTTATCATATGGATAAAGGTAAAAGAAACAGGCTGCAACAGGGAAAAGTAGGAAGAAAAGTTCTCACAGTGACGGTGGTCAAATACTGGAACAGGGCCCAGAGGGGTTACAGGCTCCTCATCCCTGGAGATGCTCAAAGCCCAGGCATGCGAGGCCCCGAGCAGCCTGCTCTGCCCCAGTGCACAGAGGGCTGGACCAGCTGACTGCCACAGGTCACTTCTAGCTTACATTTTTTTCTGTGATTTTGTGAAATATTTGGATAATTTAGAACATTAGTAGTGTGGTACTGCCAGAAGAGTGTAAAAAGTACAGAACAAATTATTTACTTCAGCTGCAGCGTTACATTCAGCAAAGTTATAAGATGGAAGTGTTTAGAGAACGGAAGAGTTAAGAATAACCACTTTCTGTTTAGGAATGCCAAATGTAATTATGGGATTACTGGGAGTGTGTGATTAAGGTAACCTGTAACTTCTGCTATCAAAACTTTAATGAGCATTAGGACTGTTGGGTCTTTTGGTCTCAAGGTTAAAAGTGCTTTAGTTGAATGCTTTTTGGGGTTAGCATCAAGAATCTCTGCTCCACAGATGATGACATTAAAAGCAGGCAGCATTGGCCTAATCTTATTCCTTGGTTTAATCCCAGTGGTCTAAATCTGGTAGTTCTTTTCAGAAATTAAGAGCTGAACCTTCTTTTTCTGAAGTGTGGCCTGCATGTGTGAAGTGGTTTTAATGTGTCCCCCACTGGAAGCCCCAGAAGGACCTTTGTGTAGCTGGTGCAGCACTCGGAGCCCAGAGCAGGGGCTCCAGGGTCTGGCCTAGGACTGTCCCAAGCCACAAGCAGTCTAGAGATGCTAATAAGTGGATGAGGAGAGAGATCTCTGTCTCCCTTATCTTGTAAAAAAGATAAGGTGAACTATCTCTTGAAGTGCTAAAAATCTCCATAAAAACTGTGTAAGAACTGTAAAATTTGACATAGGAAACCGTGTAAGTTTCAGGTGTTACCTCTGTTTGATTATTAAGTTGGAGTGATTACCTTTCGGAACTGGCTAAAAGCCACGTTTCTACAATCTTGGAGGGTTTGACATCATCTCTTGTGATTCATCTGTAAATCAGAACTGATTCTTGTGACTGACAAGCATCAGAAATGGGAGGCTATGGTCTTTGAAGGAACCATATCTCATTGTGTCGGTTGGCAGCAGCTGGGTTTGTGTATCCTGCAATGATGAATGTATCCTGCAAACATAACTCGGGACTCTCCAGAATTTCCGCCAACAGGTTTATTTCTCTCATTATAGAGTCTTCATTGGTGATGCCTCTGAAGCTCCTGTAACAATCAACTTCGTATCAAGTTCTTTTTAAAATCCACAGTTTTTTTTCCAGAGCCTAGAAATGCCTCCTCCTAAATTATTTAGTCATGTTTCACAGTTAATACCTGACATGACTGATCTCAAACAGATAACAGATTTTTTTCTTAGTATTTTTAGTGATATGTAAGATGCTTTGTTCCCAGCTCCACACGCTAGTCTGTGTTTTGAGATGCTGTTATATCTCATGTTTACAGATGCATCATTTTCCCAATTAAGTTGGTAACTAGTATTTCCTGAATATCCCAGATTGATAAAGCAAGCAGGTTTTAACGATTACTAAAAATCAAGTTTTACTGTTTGTTAGCTTGCAGATCCTCTTTAAAAGATGTAACATGCCCAAACTGAAAACTGCATCATTTTACTGTTTTTACTAGAACAAAATAAAAATGTTCCTTACCTACTATAAACAATAGTAGAAGGCCATTCTTCAATGATTATGTCAGAGTCAAAAGGATGAGGCGGTTCGTCCTGCAGCACTTCAGGCAGGTAGTACGCTACTGTCACTGACTGTCTCATCTCCGACTGCGCTTCGTTTGTGTGGACTATGGTCACAATGGGTATCGTTATCCCCAGGTACAGTCCTGAGGAGACATACAGGACTTCTTAGAAACTACAAAAGGAGGTCTGCATACTGTGCTTGACTTCTGAACTCATACTGAGTAACACAGAGTACCACAGAGCAGGAAGAGCTTCATTACTAAAAGGAATTCAGTAGGGTGTTTCAGAAAGCGGGTTTGTGTATTCCAAGTGGAAGTAGCATTTTATTGTGCTAGTTTTGTGTGTGTATGTACCTCTAAAACCTACATGTGCAAATAGGTGTGCACATGTGTCTAAAATGTGGTGTCTGGTGAGCTCTCCTATCTTCATGCAGGGCAAGGAGTCAGACTTAACTTCTTTACCCCCTCTTAAGAGGGTTGTGTTTATCCTGTAAACTGACCTTGTGTCCTGTTCTAAATATTTGGGAACAATGTAGGCAAGACAAGGGGGCTGCACTGTGAATTCATTTAGGGTTTGCTGCTATCAGACACGTTGCTGTATTTGTGTGGTGCTATAGGAAGAGGTTGTGATTTTGACTTGCAGGTAGCAGTGATGACTAGGAGTGGGAACTTTGCTTCTGTACACAGTTTGAAACCAAAACTGCTCTGTTCTGGAGCCAAAATTACTTTTAAACCATGATGAAGTGTTAAAAGAATGGGGAGAGTGGGGAAAATACCTCATGAAGGAAAAGCTTTCACGATCAATGTTCTTAGTTTCTTGGAAAGAAAATTAAGGGCTGACTTCATGACAACACATGTACTATTACAGAACAGAACATTGGGCGTTGCAACTCTTTTTAATCAACTGGAGAATGAAAAAAAATGAGAACTGGTGGCTGGAAGTTGAAACTAGATTAAATTGGGTTGGAAACTAGGTGCATATTTTTCACACAGGCAACAGGCTATCAAGGACATGGTGGACTTGTCAGTATTTTAAAGTACGTGAGTTAAAACTGGTTTATCTTTCTGGAAATATTCATCAACCACACAAATTTTTGGTGTCCCCTCAGACATGCACAAGTTAAATATCATAAACAAAAGAGGCAAAACATTATGGTCTCTGGGCATTACATTCTGAACAGTTCTTAGAATGGGCAATTTCAGTACTTCTGTGAAAACTAAACCACTGAAATTATGTAGCAAAAGCCTGATTTATAGCTGACAGCCTCCAAGAACAGCCAGTGTCATTTCCCCGGCAGTTGCAGTGGTCACAATGCCATTGGAAACAGTCATCGCTTTCCTGCAGATGTTCTCTTCTAGCATGTGTGCAGGGGGAGCAGTGCTGTGGTTTAGACTCTGCTCAACAGCTATGTTACAGGAAAAGGTCCGTACAGACAGGGTGGAGGATTTGGAAATGGCTAATACAAGTATTTCCCCAATTAGGAGGAGCTAGTGCATAAATATCATGTTTTAACTTTCATGTACAATTGTGGTACAAATTACCTGAGGAATTCTGCTCACAGATGTACCTCATCAGCTTCATGAATCCAAGGCATATGCTCTGTTCATACTGCTTTTCTTCCATTTTTATACAAGCCCACTTGGCTTTTCCATACTGACGTTTTTCGTAAAGGAGGTCTCCAAGCTGCAAATACAGTAAGATGATAATTTTGTATTTTAAGTTAATCAGCTAAAAAATCCAAGCAAACAAATAGAAGTCAAACAATATTTCCGTGCTTTCCTTAGAGCATAGATCAATTTCTCTAGGTGTATGACCAGGAGAACGGCAAGCATGAAGAACGATTTTAAGTCTCAGTGTCAGCTGTACCTTAAGTGCATTCTGTTTACTGCTTAGTTCCCCTGTGCTTCATTTCAAGGCTCAAGCTGGTATATAAGTAGTAGATATCCAACACCAATGCAGTGTATGCATCTTACTCAAGTACAAGAATAATTGCATCTCTTTTCAACTGTCAGTGAAATGATCTTGAAGGGACCATGTGAATTTCAATCCTTCCTCATATAGATCAAGAAGGGATATGCTGCTGATCTTAGACTAAAATTTATTTCAGCAGACTTCTAGGTAGTTCTCCTTTAAAGTAAGGAACTGTCATCTTTTGGGCTTGCAGTATTAAATATTTAGTTGCAATTAACACTGAATAACCTTATTTTTTTGACTGCAGCTATTACAGTAGTACTGAGAAATTGCTTTCAAGCATTTATTATAACATAGTCAGGAGTCCCAAACTGTTTAGATGAAATTCACTCAACCAAACTGTGATATTTATAAATTAGAATAATAGATCTATTTAGAAAAAATGTGACAAGAATTCTTCATACATGGTTAGTAAAGATTTTCTTGATTTGTCATGTATTTAAGGTTGGACACTTGTTTACACATTTCCTGAGGTGTAAACAATTTGCTGGACATTAATTTCAGTTTTTCCTTAGAGGATAAGATGGTTCTGATAAGATGGGTTTGCAAATTGCTGCTTTGTTTGATTAATGATCCAGGATACAAAAATACGTGTTTAGTTTAAATTCAGGTATTAATCTCTTTCAAGTATTCTTTGCTAAGGTTTTATTAACATGATTGTGTAAAGAAGCAAATGCACTGATTTGAATTAAGAAAATAGGCATCTTATTTCAAATGTCAAAGTATGAGGGATTTTTGTTAAATGCCATTAAGACTGTAATTCCTGGCCACCCTCTGACTTCCCTGATAGTTTCTACCTTACAAAAAAAAATAAAAAAAGAAAAATTCACCTGTCAAAACCTAGAGATGTTAAAAATGGAATGTAGTTAGTTATCCAGTTATACTGCTTTGCACTTATTGTGTTAAAAATCTGAAATGGTTGAAATAATTTTATAAGGAAGAGTATGAATACTGAAAAGGCTGTTAAGACCTCCAATGCGGGGGGAAACGGTACCTTTTCTTTGCGCTGGATCAGAGTGAAGGGGATGGTCTGCCTCTCCTGGGGGCTGTTGTTTCTGGTCAGCTGCTGAATTGGCTCTGCCATGTCTGCAACAAAAGAACACGTTCCAATGTTAGGCCTGAAGTTGCAGGAATAAGAATGAAATGTTTCCTTCTACTTCCTCTTAGTTACGCTTGTGGTGACTTTGTAATGAGTGTAAGTTGCCCCTCGGTGCTAACAGGAGCAGTTTGTGCCCTTCAGGCTCTGTGCTGCTGATGTTGCCAATTCGAGCAGCTCGGATTTGGGTTAATTAAGGTGTATCCACGTGGAGAAGTAAATTGAGTTGGGAGCCTTCTCCTACTGCGGAAACTTTGTCATTTCCAAAAGAAGTTTTATCTCCAATATCCCACTTCAGCATTTGATATTATGCATATTTCAGTGCTACATTGCTCAGGCTGCATGTCGGGTGGGAGGCCTCTGTAGTGGCTCAGAGGGCACAGAGCCTGAGCTGCTGGTGCGGTGCCGAGCGTCTGGGTTAGCTCTGCGGCCACTGCTGCCCGGCCACTGCAGCACTTTTCTCCACGACTCGCTGCTAGGTGCAATCTCTGGGGGTGGTACAGCTGATGGAGGGTGTGTTCCAGTTGTGATGCTGTGGTGATCCAGCTTCTGTGTGTGTAAAGTGGAGTTCTGGGTCTTAAGTGAATTGCATATTTATTTACTTTAATGCAAGCTTTCTAGTAAGATGTCACAGGTGGGAAGAATTTCAAAATAAAAGGCATTAAGACCTAGAAGAGAAGATTAACTTCTTCAGAAGGAGACTTCACAGAACAGGGCATGCACTGGGCTGTACCAGCAAGACTGTGGCCAGACAAGGGGTGCAACTGTTATGTTTGGTGCTCTTGAAGCTGTGTTTCATGTGCTGTGCCTGGTTGGGGGCTTCATGGTACAGCAATGGCACTGAGACTCGAGATATTTCGGTGCAGAGCCACCTGGCTGCTCAGGGCAGGATGAAGCACAGAAGGAGCTGGCAGAACCCAGTGTGCTCAGGCTGGAGGGGAGAGAGTGAAGGTGGGCTATGGAGGAGGATAGAAGTGCAGAAACTACAGATGAGGGAGGAGAAAGGTATCCTGTTAAGTTAAAGAAATATAGGATGAGGAAATTTAAAGTTTCTTAATGTATACATCACTGAAGAATTGTATCTTAAGACGACGTGATTTTTTTAAACAAACAAGAACACAGATTTGTGTTAACACAGTTGCTTTTTGTTGTATAGTTATTTTATACTTATGTGCTGTCTGATTAGATACCAAGTATGTTAGATGAAACATTTTATTTCCATTTGGAAGGGTCAGAAGATTGTTGACTTAGAGGGACTATTAACATTCTAGGAAAATTGAAATGTAACTTATATAAAGGTGGGAGTAGAGCAAAGCAAGTTTCAGTGTTGTGTTTGTCAGGTTCCATTACCCCTGGCAGAAAGAAATAGAGAGGTTCAATGTTCTTACATAGTCACAGTCACTCTAAAGCATTAGTGAAGATGAAATGGAACATACCAACTTTATTTGACTGATAGGGACAGCGGGTGCTTTGCGTGCTGCTTGTGTTTGCCATTGTCTTTGGAACAAGAGGGGCTCAGAGGCCACTCTAACATGTGCCATCGCTTCTGATCTGAGCTCTCACATTTTGGTGGCAGATCATTACGTGAGGGAGAGTGCTCATAGCTGACTATTGTTGAAGAACTCTAAGCGCCTGTGTGCTTGCTTACCAGTACTGAGATGGAACTGAAATGTGCTGTGAGTTTTTGAATGATTCTTGCAGTTTGTAAGGAATTAAATAGCGAACCCGTTCTCTATTTCTAGATGCAGTGACACTAGCAATCATCCAGTCTGTATTAATTGTTACGCTTCCCAGCCAAGTTCAGAGGGATGGAAGGAGCAAATATATTATACTTGGATATATAATACTGTCATATGCTAATACTTGTGTTCTCCTGCAGTTTTGTAGTTTAGCTACAGTTGGATTAGCTGTATTTGCATCTAGGGCTGCCTTGATATCAATTCTAGCTGCCGTTCATACATGAATACTGCTTGGAATTTGATCCTGAACAAACAGCCTTGGAAACGCTGGATATAAGATTAGTCTTAGGAATGGAAAGCCTCTCTTCCAAAAGAGTTAGTCCCTTGCCTTTTGAAGCTGAAGTAATGTAGGCATTTGTGTACTTTGATAAAGGATTAGTAACTCACATTTTATGTCCAGTGTTTGAAAGCCTAGATGTGAATGGTATAGGTCAGACATGCAAGAAAAGGACTAAAGTTTCAACTGAAGTAAGAGCCCTTCTCTTGGGTGTTTAAGTGCCTCTGTTTCTTAAGTGGAAAGGGCAGGATGATGGGGGAAGAGAGCATTATCCATGCTTCAGAGAAGAGGAGAATTAAGATACAGGGGAATTAACTTGGCCTAGGTCACTTAGTAAATCTGTAGCTGAGCTGGGAATCAAACCTGTATCTCCTGCCATCCAGTGCAGGGGTTTGAGCTTTAACACTGTTTGGAATAGTAAAGATCCTTTTAATAAGGGGGAGAAAAATGCAATTTATTTAATTAATTTTAAACATTTTGTAAAAATATAATTGGGAAACATTTAAAATGTAAGTAATAACTGACATGTAAAATGAATCTCTTTGCAGGCTGAGAGAAAAATTAAAGTGGATTAGACATCAGCACTGAATATTGCACAGAGTAGTCAAGAATTAAGAAACATTTTAAGATTCTAGAAATGTTAACTCTGATTTTTGGTTCTTTTGTTGATAACTGTGGGGTTTTTCCTTCCATATTAAGTCATAGGGTAGGGATTACAACTAATTAAAGTCCTTTCAGGAATCTTTATTCTTCAATTCATGAATCCATATCTGTCAGGCATGACAATATAACATTTGGATTATAAATATCTTAACCTGGATAATACTTATACTGCCCAAAAGCAAGTGAGTTGCTTAACATGCTATCTGTCAGACCAAGTTTACCAACTTGAATACTGGTGTGACAAAACAAGGCAAGATGAGTTGTAGCAATGGAGCTAAGTAAGGGCTTGGTTTAATTAGATTTCAAAATCATAATGAGAGTTGCTACTATAGGTAAGTACTATGAAAGATGCAAATCTTTACAAAGGGATTTACATATGTAAAAGCATATTTGACAAGACTTGTGCACAGCAGCAAGATTGAACAGTATTTAAATTGTTCTGTGTGACTCTTGCGTCTAATCCAACCTTCTGGGAGCGTTCCCAAAGTGGGGTGTACTTGTCAGCTGTGCCCTTAGATAATGTGCACGCACACAAAAACTTGTCATTCTGAGTAAAGGAGACAGCCTTTCTAACGCTGGGAATACAGATCTTCAAGTGAGCAGCTCCGGGAGGTGGCTACGAGCACCAGCTCACGAGCAGGCTTGGTGCTGGGCTTTGGGGGGCTTTGGCATGAGGCTGTGTCACAGGGATGCGCCAGCGATGGATGCTCTGTGGTCCTTCCCTCCACTCTTCCTGCACCCCACAGATGTTAGAGATGTCCAGTAGCCTCTGTACCAACAGAGCCTTGCTGCCACTTCTGGGAGGCAACCTCAGCAGGGGACCTGCATTGGAATTGAATTAACCCTGCAATTCCACATCTAAGTTTGATCTGGAGCCTGAGTATTTGACCTCAGGGCATGCTGCTTCGTACACTGGGGATCTTTCACCAACTTTATGCATTAGCAGCAAGTAGATGGTTTTGATGAGTAGCAACTTTCCTGAGCTTGCTTGTTAATTAATACTCTTGTATTGAAATAAGAATTGAGAAATCTAAAGTAACTGCTGTAGCATGTTTTCTGCTTCTACAGGGAGCAGATAAAATGGAGTTTAAGCCAAGAAAGTTAGATTATACCTTCCCACACCTTTCATTTTCTTTTACATTTTTGTTGCAAAGTTAGGCATAGGCCAGTCGGTCAGTCTCTAGGATTAAGATATTAACAGAGATACATTGAAATGCCAGCCATATAAATATCTGTTGTTCACATCTCACTAAATCTTAGGTTTTTAGAAGGCTTACAGCGTTCCTGTTACTCTTAAAAGGTGCTAGCAAAGGCTACAAAGCAAGTCATCTTTTTGAAAGGTATATTGTCACCGTAGAAGGAAACGGGTGTCAAAGCTTGTGACAGTCTGGAACTGCTGATGAGAGGGATGGTATGGGTGTTACGCTGCAGACTTGACCACTAGACTACAGGAAATATACATTCTGCTCTGTCCGCACAGTTACCAGGCTGGCAGTTGATAGCCAAGTAAGGGTCTCATGTTTTCTTGCATCATGGCCTTGGCGACACCAGCTGCAGGGATGAGGCCCTCTAGTCAAGAGAGGCAGTCTGCTCCCTGCTGACAGGGAGGATTTCTCCCCATAGAAAGTCATCCGTGATTCTGCTCTGTATTCCCTGAGGCTCAAGTATGCTTTCCCTGACTGGATACTAAACCCAGCTATTAACAGTGAGCTTGAACTTTGGCTGGACCATGTAAACTCATTTGGCAGCCTCTCTTAGGCTGTCCTAGTTGAGATGCTGTCCACTCTTGATGTATAGCCCTGGACTATATCTGAAGAAAATTTTTTTTGGTAACACTTGCTTAGCATTACAAAGTAAACCTTTTATAATACAGGAACTAAAATTTGCTGAGTTACTACTTCTGACATGTTTCCTAGATTTGATATCCTGCCTAAGGAATCTTAGGAATTTCAGTGCCTTGTTCTACTATGTATCAGAATACCAGCTAATTTTGGGGGAAGGAATCTTGTTTTCTGCTACACAAAGCTACTCTTCAGGAACAACTTAGCATCCGTGTGTTCATACCTCACTTGTGCATGCCTTTAAATAGGGAGCCCCTCTCCTCTCTCACTCCCTTTGTGCCCCCATAGACTGTGAATCTGTCAGATTTGATGCATCAATCACAGATGCAAACCCGTGGCTGCTGGAGTGTGTACTGATGCTAGGGGATGGTGCTGCTGGTGCAGGGCAGCCAAAGACCCCTCCTCATCCAGGGGCAGGGAGAAGAAGACAAGCCAGAGAACTCTGTCCAGACTGACTGCACCCTTCTTTTAGTATCTGACAGGGCGTTAATTTTGGTTGTTTTAACACTGTAAAGATAAGATGGAACTTCTAGGCATGACATGAAAAGGAAGTTGTACCCTCTTTGCTGTGTTGGAATGTAGAAAAAGTTTTAAAATAAGCCATTTCATTTTGGTAGTGTCTAGTGCAGTCAGTTGTTGAAGGTTTTGCTGCTTCCTGTCCTGGAAGAAAGTGCTTTATCTGAACAGCAGCGATGCTCAAGATCTCTCTCTACTTCTCTACACAGGACAGTGCAGATGAGTTAAAGTTTCAGAGTGAGCTAAGTTTGCATTTACTCTCTGCTGCTTGTTATGAATTATCTCACTTGTTACAGTCTTTCAGATCCTTCAGTCTTTCTTAAAGTTGAAAGCAAACATTTTTTTTAATAAGATAAGCTTACGGGGCTTTGTCAAAAAAGCAAAGTCCATCCTTTTACTTGTTTACTCTGTGCCATCTTTCATTTCAACCATCTTTCTTTCAAGAGCTGACCTCTTGGCTAGCTACAATGAGGAGATATTCTTAAGAATAATGCTTTTGCAGGTAGTCGATTTTAAATTAAGACTGAAAACTCACATCAATCCTTTTTTTTTTTTAATACAAGTAGGTCAATCCACTACTCCTACAGCCACTTCTCTGAGTTAGAAAAATCTTTTGAATTACCCTGTGCAAAGCTTTAGCTCAGACTTTGTGTCAGGAGCTACGATGGGTTGTTTCTTGCAGTCCCCTCTGCTGCACCTACACACACCTCCTTCGTGCCCAGCCCCTTCTCCAGCACTTAGCACCAGGCATAGCAAACCCCCGCCCTGCCACCGCTGTCCCGTGGGGCGCTGCTGCTGTCCCCTGGGACCCTGCTACCGGCCTGGCCGGGGAGGTGATGGGGGACAGATGGGGCTCCCGGCCCTGCCCCACACGCTCTCTAGGGGCACAGCTGGGTGTTTTGGGGGGTGTTGGGCCCCGCCAGCACTGCTCCGGTCCCCACCTGAAACCCCCGCGGGGACTGTCGCTGGGAAAGGTGTCACCAGCATCGGCAAAGCACAGGGAGCTGTCAGAAAGGACCCCCTGCATCTGAAGGTCAGGAATAACCGGGAAGGTTACGGTAGCGGCCGGTAAGCTCAGCAATACCCGCCTCCCTAATCCCCCTCCAGCCCCGCGGGCTGCTGTGGGTGTAAGCGGCTTAGCGCGGCCCGAGCGCTGCCGCCCTGCCCGGCTCTTACCCCGGGGCACGTCCACCTGGTGCCCCCGGCCCACGCTCTGCCAGTAGCTCAGCAGCCGCTCCTGCTCCTCGTCCTCCATGCGCTCGGCCTCCTCCTCCAGGCTGCTGCCGTTGCTGTGGTACGCCGAGTCGGGGCTCTCCTCCGCCATCCCGTCCAGGTCTTCCAGCGTGATCATCGCCGGGGGGGCTGGTTCCGCGCCGCTCATGCGGCACCCGCCGCTCTCCATCGCGCCGAGCCGAGCCAGGGAGCGAGCTGGGCGCGCTGCCGCCTCCGCGCCGCTTTATGAAGGGCTCTCCCTGCCCGGGGATTTGAGGGCGAGGGGGGGGGGACGAGCGGCAGGGGCGGCCCCCGCCTCTGCCCGCCCGCCGCCGGGGCCGTGCCGGCCGGGAGGGAGGGAGGGGAGTGCGGCGGCGGCGGTAGGGCTGGCGGAGCGGAGCTGCGGCAAGGCGGTGCCTGCACACAACAACACTTCTTTGCTAGCAGTGCGGAAGCTCTGTAGCTTCTCCCGGTGCTGTAGGATCCAAGCAGTATAGATCTGAAAGAAGTTTCTGTTTTGTATGGTTTTTTTCACTGTTATGCTCTCTTTCGTTGCTATTCTCTTGTCTTTTCCCTAACTGCTCCTCATATCCTGTTAATTCTTCTTTATTGTGGCTGTCTTCTAATGTTGTCAAAACCGTGCTTGAAAGACGGACCTTTCATTTTGTTCATCACTGTCTGCGAGGTCATTCTGTACTGGTTCCAGTTAGGAGTGCAAAAGCCATGGGTCATTTTTTGTTGGAAATTCCAGCTCTGGAAGTTGGCAGCTGCCTAATTTTGCCATTGCTGAGGCAATGAGAGATAAAAGAGCAGACATGTTATGGGGATGGCTATGACAATTAAAGCAGGATCTGAATTTGAATCATATGGAGCATATGGTTCTATTTGTAGTTGTCTTTCATTCCAACTTTAATGTGAAATAAGTGTTCTGGTCCTTTTTGTGCAGACAGGAAAGGGAAACCTCTAGGCTTTTAGAATTTTAGAATAATAGGAAAATAGTCCTCTCCTGTACACTGTTGGGATGCTTGGAGTAGGAGACCGAAGGTTAGGGATGTAACTGTTCAATCTGTGATGTGATGCTTAGTCTCCCCCTCCCCTTCTTTTTTTTTTTTTTTTCTTTTTTTTTTTTTTCCTCCCTGATCAGTGTCTTTCTCCCAGGCTCAGCTTTGGGGCTGCTCTTGGTTTGACAATGAGTATTGGTTGCCTTAGAAGTCAGAGACGTGCAAGTCCTGACTGTGTACTTCTGATACTACAGCCTGAAATCCTGCTGTTCCTGTGAAGTGCTCCTCCTGTCAGCCAAAGCTGACCAGCCAAGGACTGCTAATCTTGGAGAATTTGTAAATGGGGGAAAAAGTGCCTGTGGGAATGTCCTGAGAGAACAGTTCTTTCCTAGTGAATTTGCACATGGGGTGTTTTGCAGGAAAGTGGAATGCACTGGTTGCAGTGAGGCAGATGGTTCCACTGTGTGGATGTTTGGCCTCTTAGCAGTGTGTCAGCATCACAGACTGTTTGCTGATCTGAAATTCACGGAGAAGGCAAATCCTTGACAAATGTTGACGATGATGCTTGCTGAAATGTTTGGATGCTTAATGATTTGATTTCATGGTCAACTCCCATCAAATATCCACCTGCACAGATTACTGTGTGTGTATTTGGTTTGGTTTTGGATTGTGATGTGCTCAGTAATTACATACAAAGGGCTACATTTGATAGAGTACTGATGATGTACTGTGCTTTGTGTCTAAACACCACAATCAGCTCAGACTAGTAGAGTACCTGATTGAACAAAGATGATTTTTGTTGTATTTGTAGGCTTTTTTCCCCCCCAAATTGTTAATTTTGTGTATGTTTGCTGGCTAATAAATAGTCACTCTTGAGACAATATCATTTTGGTAGTGCTGTATTCTTGGTACTTTCCTGGCAGGTGTATCTTTGAATATAAAAGAAAAACAAATATTCAGCCTTGCAAATTGAGGGTATGAAACACCCTCACTAGGATGCTTCTTTCTGTCCTGCGGCAAAGTGATGACCTTCACTCTTACTGAATGGCAGGTTGATATAGAAAAGCTACTTCTTTCCCATAACTTCTCAAGTAAACAAATAAAAGTGTTCCTGGTGAAATTAAGTGAAAAGTAAAAACTGTAGCTCTTCTTTTTTTTTAATGTAACTTTTAAGAAATGAAAAATGCTGTAATAGGAGAAAATCCAGATATTAGAAGAGAATAAATGTATCTTTTTGGTGAATACCAGCTTTGAGGGAACAACAGTGTATGTTCAATGTCTAACAGATCCCTGGAGAGAGGGGAGACTGTGAAGTGTCCGAATGAGTTAACATCAACTTGACAAGGAAACTTACAGAGGTGCCAAGATCGTTACTAGGTTGATCAGTATTGGTTTTGGAGAATTATAAAACCAGCTTAAAACCACTGTGCCCTGCTGTGTCCCTGTTGCTTTATTTTCATTGTTGGGAAGGTAAGAAAGTGTCAGTAGAAAGCTTGCACAAAATAGCACCTTTCTCCCTCACGTTTAGAGTTTGTTTGTCTTTGTTACGACTGTGAAGTTTTAAGGGAGCATAACTAAAACTGAGCTCTAGTTGTAGCTCCCAAAGCCTTTCTCTGTTGCCTTCTCTGCCATAAACCCACATTTTTTTCTGTTAATAGTTGTTCTCCTTCCCTTCTTTGATGTACCATACTGTGATTTGAGAGGCCTCATCAAATGTTACGATAAACTGTTCTCACTCTGTATATAAACTTGGTGTATGGTGTGTTCCTGAAAAGTTTCTTTACAGTCAGGTAAAGGATATCTGTAAGTTGCCCTAGCTCACATGCTCCTACGGCTGTGGGACTGGCCCGTGCTCTGATAGCTGGCTGGGATTGACCCATGCTTTCTTTTTAATGGAGTCTCAAGACTCTCACACAACCTGGAGTTACAGTTGGCAGAGACTAAACATGGTTTGTTCCTGGGACTTCCTCCTAGAAGTTACTTTCAGGAATATTAGATTATCGCACTGACACTTTTCAAGGTAGCACACTTTGTGAAACCCAAACCTTTCTCGTTTCAGTCCTAAAAGAAAGCAATGAATGCTCTAGATCTTCATCCAGCCTTCACTGGGGCTGCTCTTCCCTGGCTGGAGCTGTGGAAGGTCCTGGTTGTTTTCATGCCTTCCTGCAAAATCTGTTTGCTCTCCGCCAGGACTGGTCACAACTCTATTGTGAAGACTTGTGATAAATACACCCAAACTGGCTTTCTAGCATGGGTGGTGGGGCCAGAGCCTGGAACAAGTCTCTCTCCTCTTTCCCTTTCTCGTCTTCCTTCACTCCATTTGTTTGAAAACTTGAAAATCTGGAGCAGAGAGCGGGAGCAGCGTGATGTCCATGTGGTGCGCAGCCACAGCAACAGCCTGGATTTGTGTTCTGGAGCTGCTCATGCTAGTTCCCTGCTCTTGGTTTTGAGGCAGAGCAGCGTGTCGGAGCGGGGCATGGTAATGTTCCCCCACAGCTGTAGGTGTGTTGTTACCTCACCAACACCCAGCGTAGTCTCATTTTCTTGCACACCAACTCTGCGCCTGCCCCAGCACGTTTGGAAGGGGGCTGTGGCGTGTTGTGCATTGAAAATGCTGGAGCGGGGTGAGCGGGGACAGCAGGGGAGGGAGACGAGGGAAATGGCAGCCCTGTTCTAGTGCAGCGTTACTGTATAAACCCTGTCAGGTCTGTCCGGGGAGGCTGGGAGCTGTGGGGAGCTTTCTGGCGCTTCGCCTTTCTGGTGAAGAGCAGTGGACCTTCTCAGGCTTTGCTTGGTGAAGATGCAGTCTGCCGAGCGGCTGCCTTCTCTCAAACCCCTTGTTCTCTGAAAAAAAATGCAATACAAACAGTTATTTATGTGTGGGAGATCTCTTGTTTTTCTTTGGTAAAGGACGCTTGCAAATCTGCAGTAAAATAATTAGTCTGGGTCATTTGTTTAGAGCCTTTGTTCTTATTGTGCCAGGAGAAAACAGGTTAATAGCAGTTTTTAGTGAGGTGTAGCTGGAACGAAACAGCTCTTTGCCTTGCCAGATCTGCTCACAATCCACATGCTGGTGCTCACCTGATGTCCTAGCTCCAAACAGCAGGTCCTGAGCTGATCTCAAGTACAAGCTTCAGAAAATCAGTGTGGTTTGCTGCCAAAGACACCTCATGCAGCAAGAACCTTTATGTTCTTGGCAAGTTCAGTGCAGTACAGGATAACTTTACCAGTTGTCTTTTATATATTGTCAGTAAATCTCTCAGCTTTTCAAACTCAGTTTGGTGAACTAGAAAAAACCATGAGTCCTAGTAAGCAATTAATTTAAATTAATTCTACAGTTCTGTTTCTAAGTGGGTAACCTAACACTTAAATGTTTTGGAAAGATGGAGGAAACTTTCCAGAAGTATTTTATTTTTAATTAAAAATAAAGGTATGGAGGCGAGATAAGTGTAATCGCTCTGAGCAGTGCTGTTTCTGTATCTCTTCTAAGTAGGTTATGTTTACTGTTCCTTCTTAGTTTTGAAGCTCCAGGTGACTGGATCCTGCTGTCTTTCATAATAGTCTTCCTCGGTTTGTTTTGCAGAAGGTGATTAAATCTGACAGGGGTGTACATTGAGCAAACAGCGACAGTATAATTTTCTTACATGTTAAAAACTAGGTCAAGGGATGAAACATAGAAGTACATGTAATGGAAATCTTTTTTAAAAAAATGCTATGCAACAAGTGTAGGAAATACTAAACTAGTGCCGAAATGTTATACTTATGTGGACATTGCTTTTTAATGAAAATATAAATTTCTTTTCTACAGAAACACATTTGTATTCAGAGCCCAAGTCCATCTCCACTACTTGAGACACAGACTAAACTTGATCTTCAGCATTTCAAGTGTCCTCATGTCCAACTGTTTAGGGTTTGATAGGAGGGTAAAGTGCTGTTTCAGTGGTATCCTATTAAAATAAAAACCACTGAATTATACCTTGCATGGTTAACATTATTTTTTTAATACCTTTTTTAACGATCTGGCACAGACATTTCTGTCTGTGTCCTTTTAAAGTGACTTGTCAGATACAGACCAGATACAAAACCAACATAACAATATTAAATGGTTTGGTAAAAGACAAAGATTTTAATTTTAAACTCCTAAAACTAAACCAAATATGAGAAATTAATTTCTTATGCATTTATGCTTCCAAATGTTTTCTACCGTATTTTAAGAAAAGATAATTTGATTTTGTTATTTTTTTCCTTTCCTCTGGACATTCCTAGCAATATTGTAGTTCCCGGTTGGTGTTTGCTTGTTGTTAGTGGTGTTAGTGGTTCATTTGGTGCATTTAATCCTTTAGTCTTACTGAACAGGAATGCTTCGTGACCGAGTCTCTCGGCTGTGCTGTGCTTTGCCTGGGGAGCTGTGTGAGGCTTGACCCAGGCTCCTGTGGGTGAAGGTAAACCTGACCACAGGGCTTGGAAGTGCCCCGGGGCTCTTCACCTGAAGACGGACATTCTGCCTGTGCAGCTGGTCTGGCACCAACTCCTCCAAGAGACACGGAGCAGCCAGTGCCCCGCAGCACCATCCTGCCTTCGGGCTGCTCTAGGGGCATCGCCATGTCCCCTTCCAGCCAGGAGAGGACAAGCTGAGCTGGGTTCCTCTCAGCAAAAGCAACAAGCCACCTAAGGCATGCTATCCCAATGCCAAGGCCCAGAGCAGGGAAGAGGAGCAACCTTTGATGCAGCAGAGCATTCAGAATTTAGGCTTTGTTTCTATTATTTCTCAGCAGCCTTTATCCATTATAATCTGCTTAGCCTGCTGACTCCAGCTAGCAGTTTTTGAAAGACTTGCAGGCACGGAGTGGGCAGTGTGGAATTTCCCCAGCACATTGTTTCCCCATTTGGGCTGGTGCTTTCACAAGTTTTCCTTCATCCTTCCAAAGTTCTCTTTGCATTTTTGGTTCTCTGGGGGATCAATGCTGCTGTGGTTGGTGACGACAATTATTCCCACCCCTTTTCCCAGGGTTTACCACGTCATGCCACATAGGCAGTGTACACAGAGTAAGAAGGTAAAGGAATAACAAACTATAAAAATAAAGCAATCAGAGAGGAGTTAAACTGTCACCGCAGTGACAGGGTATGAGGAGAGTGTGGTTGTTAATGTGTTTGTGCATCCTAACAGGCTCTAGAAACCCAGCGTACACTGAATGTGTGAGGAGGACAAGCTGTTGTTACTTGGTGTGTAAACCTGCATGGCACTTGGTCAGTTGACTTTCTTCTCCTGTTAGGGCATTTTGTCTTCACAAGCTGAAGACATACTTAGATCAGTATGGTTTGAGGGCTGAAAGTGAGACCTGTTTATATGGGTTCAGTTGGAGTTGATTATCGGTGAGCTGAAAGAACAGCAATGAAGGGATGAGGCATTTGTTGTGCTATAGCCGCCTCAGCGCGGTTCAGCTGCGCTGGCATTACAGTGCTTGGAAAACTCGGGAAACTCTATGCGTGTAAGCAGCTCTCAGGAGCTGTCTGCTGTCAAACAGAGTCAAGACTGCCTCTGGAGAATCTTGTTATTGTGTGCTAAGATGTTTTTGGTGCTGCTCGCTAAGTGGGCCAACAGATTGTGAGTGATTTCTGTAGAACAAATCTGATTACTCCAATTATTACAGAGTTAGTGCTCATGCAAAACTAAGTCTATGAAAAAAATCCTGACCACCTAAGGCTGAGAAACAAAGAGGAAAAACAGGATTAAGACGAATTAGTGCACTTCAGTTCCCTTGTTTCACCGATGCGGAAAGCAGGTACACGTGATGGATGAAAACAAATTGTCTTTTGGCATGGTTTCCAAAGGAAATGGGACACGCCACGGTGCCAGGCTCATCTGCCAGGCGCTTATTCCCCCCTGCTCACATCTCCTGACTCCTTTCCTTCCACACACAACTTCCTCACCTGTTGGCTAGCCCTCCGCCTGCCGTCATTTAGACTTCTCAAGGATGAATACAAGTTTTCCTGAGACTGAAATGCTGTTGAAGTTGGGGTCAGCAGGAAGAGAGGGAGCTGCAGCATGAGTGCGGTAGCTGGCTACCTGTCCTGTTTTGTTTCCTCTCTGCTCGGTCGGTACTTGTGTGACTGCAAAAGCACATTGTTTGTTCCCACTTCTCAGTTATTTGATGGATATGGGGTTATCTTGTGGGCTGGAGGGTGGTTGTCTGGAGGACAGAGGGCACAAATCCGTAGGGAACCAAGCTGTAATAGTTCTACTGGTCTGGTCTTAGAAAAAAAATATTTGTAAATTAGCCTAGAAACACTGTGATAGCACCAGGCTGTCATCTGGTGTGTACCAAGTCATTCAAAAATCAATGCAGTTTGCTTTGAAAAATTCGATGTTTTTAATAAAATGAATGAGCTGCTTCTGTTCCGTTGTGTAAGATCTGTAAGAATAGAACTACTTCAAAAGGCTAAAACATCTTTTGTATGCTTCTGTGTTTTGTTCACAGGTGCTAGAAACATTTGCTGGACGCCTGATTAAAATAGGAGTTTTAGCAATGCGGGATATCCCCAGCCTTACAAAGTACCAGATAATTCTAGCAAGAGATCAGTATAGAAAAAACCCTTCTTCACAAAATGTGGTAAATGTCTGTCTTTATTTCATGTTAATGAAGTAGTGAATAAATGGTAAGACTCCACAGTGTACAAAGTTTCCTGATATATTTTAAGTTAGGTTTCCTTTGTAACATTCTATTTTTATCCCTGGAATAAAATATGCCTACTGGTTCTGTGTTTCTTGATGCTAATATAGGAAATTAAGGAAAAGATGAAGAACTCCATTTCCAAACTGAAATTTTTTTGAGAACTTAGATTGTAATTACTGACTGCCAGGTTTACACTGTCCCTTCAAAACTACATTACTGCTATTTTTCTGTAAATTGTCATGGAGTGTTTGAATTTTGCAAACTTAAAAAAGAATATTACCTAAAAAAAAATCCACAAAAAAAACCCCAAACAAAGTAAAAAAAATCCCCAAACCCTGTGTACCGTAAAAAGAACGTGGGGAAATACACTTCACAGTGGGCAAGCCAACTTTCTGCACTTAAATTCTGTAGCCTGGGTAGACATGCTGGGAATCCCTTGTTTTGCCAAATCGTGAATGGATGGTTCAGCTGTCAGATTTTGAGTGTTGCTGCATCAGAAAGTGATGAGGTAGTCTCTGAAGATAATACAGGTATTTTGGAGATGGAAATAGATTGTCTTCATTAAGAGCTGTGTGACCTGTTTCCTGCAAGTTTTGATAGACAGGCTGCTCACTGTGTGTTAGTTTGTGCTTTGGCTCTATTTCCCAGGTATCCATCTTATTCTTGTCAAAAGAATTGTGGCATGATTCCTGCTGCTTGTCAACTTTCTAATTCAATTATTGATCTGTCTTGTTTTCACAGGGAATCCACCAAGGCATAATTGAAGGAGATTTTGCACTTTGTATCAGTTTATATCATGGTTATGAGCTGCTGCTGCAGATGGGAGTACGGTCATTATTTATCTACCTTTGTGGGATTATGGATGGATCAAAAGGTGAAATGTCTTCAGAAATGTCCTTCCTTTTGTCTCCACTCCTCCTCATGTAATTTCCCTCATCTGTGTGGCTAGTTTTGCACAAAACAACCTATATAAGAATGGGTTGCAAATGTAATTGATATTTTGTTCACCTTCATCCCTGTTGGAAATATGTTAGCACAATGTTAAAGACAGAGTGTATTTGTGAAACCAAATATGTTTATATGGCAGCAGTTCCAAAAAAGATAAAGCACAAACAGAACTCGAGGTAAGTGGCAGTAATATCTCTGGGGAGAGAGAGAATAACCATTAAATACTTTACACTGAGAAATCGTAAAGCAATTCCTCCCCCTATGGCAGAACTCACATACGTATGAGTTTTAATTCTCTCTGCTAGAAGATTACAGATTTAGACACATCACAGTACAATTTCTGTCCCAGCTGTGAAACGTCTTTGATGCTTACTAAGCAAAACAGAAAGTTGTTATTGTCGTTCTCTGCACCTCTTCTCATGATCTCAAATGAGATGATAAGAACTGTGCACACTGTTCTGGATGTGCATACAGCATGAGTTCATACAGTGATGTAATAATATTTTCTGTTCCGGACTCAGTTTATTTTCCTATTTCTACCACTGGCTACGGTGAGTCTCTTGCAGCTCTCCACAGCCATTTTTAGACCTGTTGGGTTGTCACCGCTATCTGGAAGACCTGGTTTGGTACTGACATCTTTTTTGAGGGAACAAATTTCAACATGGCAATGTCAGTCCAACTGCAAGTTTCTTTTCAACACTGGTTGTGGGAGAGGAAAGTTCCAGCTGTTCAGATTGCCTTATGGTGTGGCTCTCAGGTTTCTTGCTTCATCTTGGTTTACACTTAGCTGTGTAACTGTGGGGTAATTTACAAAAGCTACTTTGCCTACAGCACTGCTTAATTAAAATAGGACTGCTTGGTCCTATGTCTGAACCAAAAACGTACAGTTCTTGCTTCATATTATAGAATATCTATAGAATATATTGTTACAGTATGGATGTGCTCATAATGTCTCATTAATTTTATGCTTTTGACATTTCTACAATTTATTACTTCCACACGTGCAGATTTATACATTCCTAATGGTACAGAGCAGTTGTTAGATCTAGGCACCAGTGAGCATTTAATTTATTTCCTAGTTTCTCAGATTCCTTAAATCCCTGTCTGCTCTTGAAAGATGACTGATGGAAAACAGTTTTAATAAATAGGACCCTGTACTGGTGTTCTGGGAAGCTTGGTTTCTAGTCTGAGTAGAATAAAATTCTTTTCAACATTGACATAAAATAATTCAAGAAACTAATTATTTTTAGCTTTTAGTCTAGGTTTCCTTCCTTGGGTAACTGGTAACATTTAATAGAATCACAGAATCAAGGAATGGTTTGGGTTGGAAGGGGCCTTAAAGCCCACCCAGTGCCACCCCCTGCCATGGGCAGGGACACCTCCCACCAGCCCAGGTTGCCCAAAGCCTCATCCAGCCTGGCCTTGAACCCCTCCAGGGATGGACTGTCCACAAGTTCTCTGGGCAACCTGTTCCAGTATCTTGTCACCCTCATCGTTTCTGGATTGGATGGCTTTTCTGGTGCTAAATAGATGATGTGAAACTTTTTCGTTTACCTGCAGGACCAGGCTTCTGTCTATCCATATGTTTTTCATGTTTAAATTCATGATTCTCTGTTTAAATTCTACAATGGCATCTTCCCTGAAAAACTGTGGGTGCCAAACAATATTTATTACATCTTCTAAAGCTAACATGTATCTTTTAGCTCTTGAAAGGAGCTTGCTGCTTCTGAGGAGGCTTGTCTTTTGTATAGCAAACATTATATTCACTCCAGAGAGTAAATACTATGGCTTTTTAATAACTTTTTACAAAGGGTTAACCCGTACGAAGAATGAACTTGCTCGTAATGAGGACTTCATGAAGCTATACCAGCAGCTTAGAGACATGTTTTCAGACACATCTCTGGCTTCAGTGAATGGAAATGTTTACAAGAGTAACACAGGTCAGTATTTCCCTTTTAGGGACAGAATATTTACTTGCTGTTTAAATGAAAGAGTAAATACCCTGACATAATTGGTAGATGCAGGAAGCTATTCATTGTGCTACACTCGGCTCGTATTCTTTATTCCCGTTTGTCTTCCCCAGGCTCATATCCATCTCTCTATCCGTCTGTCTGTCTATCCATCTTCTCTCAGCAGTTTTAGCTACCTTCAAACAAGTTTTTTATTTTTGAAGTTTTTAATTTGATTTAAAATGGAAGTTTATAATATGGCTGTTTGACTATATACCTTTTATAATGTGACTGTAACAAAAGTAACAAGACTTCCTTAAAAACTGGGTTTAACAGATGTGCTTCCATAAGTAGTTTACTAATTTGTTTAGGTGAATGCAGTTAGAACTAGTGTCAGGAATTTGTATGTGTGATTCAGAGAATTATAGTGGAAGGAAATGAAGTTCACCAAACCTTCATACCTGTTGCAGGTTTACTTACATCTTGAATTGCTTTATTTCCTTTTCAGTGTTTGAAAATAAAAAGGAATTTATCTACAGCCATCCAAAATTAAGGAAATTGGAGGAAATTGTAGTAGAACACTTTGAATCCTGGAAAAAGGGACATTCTGGTAAGTACCAGCAACTCAAAGAAAAAGTATCCGAACAGTTGAACCTGTGGATGAAAACAAGTAATACCCTACTGATTTATTTCCTACTTTGTTCAAGTGCTTTTTTATAGTTCTGTATATTTGTATGTCTTCTGTGTGGAAAAGTCCTCTTTAGAAGAACTATAGCATAACATTTCTTTTAGAAAAAACATTCTATAAGTTGTCGTTATTTTGATAGAAGCTGTTCCAACAGCTCAGTAAAACAGGGATAGTAAACTCCTTCCTAGTGGTTCTATGTCTCATGATTTTCTCAGTCACAGAATTTCTTCTGGAAACCATCTCTCAGGGCAGTGCTACCATTACCCCCTGCAAAGTTAGATGCAACATATTTATGGAGCTTAAGGATAAAATTTTGTTCGGATATCCAGCCTGTTGCTAAGAATGACAAACTCAGGCATTGAATTGAAGTTTAAAACTTTCAGTTACCTTATCCTGTCTCTTGTTCTTTTTTGTCTTGATCAAAAGGGGAAAAAAATATGTGTGATACAGTAGGATGAGATTATGAAGCAAAATATTCTGAATCGTTCAGATGTCTCTGATTTCAGGAGGTTTCAGCTTCTTGATCCCATTGCTTTTGGAATGATGATATCAGTAACACTAATCTTTTTTTCAACTTCTTCACTTTTTTCCTTGTGTTTTTAGATCCTTGTGCTCTGTGAAGTTCTAATAATTTCTGACCTTTTCTTCTGCGGGGTTTTTTTTGGGTTTTTTTGTTTGTTTGTTTTTCTATCTTAGATGTTTGATTCTTAGAATACACATTAAATGACTGCTACTTCCTAGTAGGCAACTTTAAGTTTCCTCATTTCTGTTTTGGTTAATTTATAATATGTTCAAATGCATTTAATCAAATTACTTTCTTTTAATTTATTTTTTCTTCCCTATTTCCATCCATACTTCCCTGTGTCCTCACTGCCTCCTTCCACACCTCTGACTAATTTCCTGTAACAGCATCTTTCTAAGCTGTTGCCTTCTGTTTTCAGATGCGGTGTTCTGTACTGGAGTTACTTTAACTAAGTTTCATATTTAATGCCTTTCCATCTTCTGTTGATAGCATGGATTTTGCTGTTATATGAATCCCATCAGATACGTTTTCCCTTGCAATGTTGTCAGACTCTTAACATTACTAACAAGTAATTAATATACAGATGTTTCGATAATGGGTTTTGTGTCTGTGTGCATGAACTGTAAATCTTTACTGTTAGAAATACAAAATTACTGTAACCGCGCAGAAAGAAAAGATAATCTTTTATAGAGTAGTTGGCAAGCTATGGTAGCATATCTAGTCATATCTTGAGCGAGGTAGGTTAGGTTTTCTTGCTGTCCTTCCTTGCTCCTGATCCCTGTAACCTCCTCTATCCTCATAACTAGCGTGCAAAGCAAGGCCGTGGGGAATGCAAAGCAGTGTCCTGAACACAGTTCTCTGGATGTGTGCAGTTAAACTTACCGCAAGTACCAGCAACCTGAAATCTCTGTGTAGTGAGAGACTGAATTTATTTATTTGCCTTATTTTTCCCTGTGTCACGGCATCCCTGATGGTATATTTTGAGCAATAGCTCAAAACCTGTATTTCTACCCTTACTCCCTGTTTCTTCCAAGGAAATGCTCAATTCCCGTGTACACAAGTAGCTACACCCTAAATTCTGGTTTTGTACTCTGCCTGAATAGAGTACACACCCATGTCCTGATTTCTCCCTTCTCCAGACAAGGATTTGTTATGAGTCTGTCAATAAAAGCTTGAGTACTTACTGAGGTTCCAAACAGAATCTCATGGATCTTTGCTCCATCAGAAGGCTCTGAAATAAAAGCCTAAATCGTTATGTGAGCAGTGTAAAATCAATTCAGAATTTGTTTCAGGAACTCATACAAGTGTGTAGTATCTCTAGGGAGAAAAAAAAAAACAACAACCAAACCAGAAGCAAACAAAACCTCTGAACTTAACTCTGCTTTGTTCCAATTTTGCATTGCTGAGCTACTCTAAATCATAATTCATTGTGTTCATGCCTGTGTAATTTTTAAAATGAGTAACTACTTCCCCAAAGCCTTTTCCTTGAAGGTCTTTACATTTGATGCGGAAAGGGAGAGCATTAATAACCCAAGTCATTAGCCATGTCAGAAGGAACCCCAGCTCTTTTTCTGCCCTTTGAAATGGAACCTCTCATATGAGAGCTTGTGGGAATGGTGCCCAGCTGCCTGTGCAAACAGACCCGTTTCCAGCTAGTGATCAACCAGGAGAAGCGTGAGCTTCCTGACCGTGCAGCTTTGCCCCTGCTGGGCAAGATGCACTTACCAGCGATTCAGGTGAGAGCAAGCTAACATCCTGGCCAGCCCTTAAGAAATGTTGGCTCAGCATAATAAGCTTCTCCCAGCTAATCTGCTGTACCTGGATTACTGGTCAGGTTGATTATGGGCTGCTAATGTCTTGAATTTTCTACGTGCGTTTTGGATAAGGTCTAGGAGGTAATAGCAGCAGTATTACATTTTTTCCAGTACAGGGACAGATGCTACTGAGTGTTATTGCTATTAAAGTCATGAGAATACGCTAAAAATAGATATAGAATAATGTTCAGAATAAAGTTAGAGGAGGAGAATCAAATGAACTCACATAAGTAAGCTGAGTACCCAGAAGACAAAATCCGTGATGGCATAACATCAGAAATGTGGTTTTGGTCAAAGGTGCCTTGCTAAGAAGCCTGTCCTTACTTTTTCATTGGTAATTATTTTAAAATCATGTGTAAAAATGCTTTTCTGTTTTTTTTTAAATTAAACAGATCAGGCCATGACTGAAGGCACATCTGTGGATGCTGTGGATACCAGAGTGATGATCTTCTCGTCTTTTCGGGATAGCGTGCAAGAAATTGCAGAAATGCTTTCCCGGCTCAGTCCAGTTGTTAGAGTAATGATGTTTGTTGGGCACTCCACAGGAAAGAACACGAAAGGCTTCACACAAAAGGAACAACTTGAGGTAAGGAAAAGATGAGCCTTGTTTTAGGAAATAGGAATAACGACTATTAATAGTGTAAATAACTACATGAGTATCGATACCGATTGTATGGCAGTGACCAAGATTTAAAGTAAATTCCTACATAGTTCAATTGCTTTCAGAGTATTCAAAATTGTACTCACTGAACAGAATGTATAAGTAGAAATATTTTCTATATTTACATTATAGTAAAAGCTTCTAATTTTTAAATATTTGAAAATCTAGGGCAATATTCAAATACCTGCTTAGGGGATTGTTTTTTTTCTTGTAAGTAGAAAAAATAACATACATCTTTAAATTTTGATCTAGCAAAGTTAAAAAAAAATATTTAATTGCAAAATTGGGAAGATCAAGTTTAGAAGAATGCCATGGTTAGAGTCAGAATAAGGTGTGCTTTTTATCCTTTATTTTAGAATTGAAGGGTTGCTGTATCTCTGTTGATACATTAGCACACGTTATTTGATCACAAGGTAGTAGCTGACATTCAGAAAGACTAATGTTTGTAGTTTTAAAATATAAATTATGTTTTTCAAATTCTGTCTGAACCTAGAGAAACAACAAGGTGTGTATAAGGGGCTTTCTGGCTCTCCTGTTAAATCTAATTTTAATCATTTACTCAGGTGGTAAAACGCTTTCGTGAAGGCGGGTATAACACTCTGGTCTCTACCTGCGTTGGGGAAGAAGGCTTGGACATTGGAGAAGTTGATCTCATCATCTGCTTTGACGCTCAGAAAAGTCCCATTCGCCTTGTGCAGAGGATGGGCCGAACTGGGCGCAGGCGGCAAGGCAGGATCGTCGTCATCCTCGCCGAAGGGCGGGAGGAACGTGTGAGTGTGCAGCTTGCTTCTTTCTGGGAAAACAACGTGACTTGTTTAGTCTGTTCCAGGAAAGTACATGCTGTCCCTTAAAAATCACAGCAATCCTGAGCCACCCTAGCAACATTTAAACCATCCCTACAGGAAAGCGTAATAACCCCTAATATTCTAAAAATATGTGCACTTTCTCAACGTGAAGGGCGTCAAGCCTTTGTTCTTAATAGCACTTATTTTGTAAATTATAATCTGACACTCAGAAATACAAGGGTTTTGCCAAGGGCACAGAACAATGTGTGGAAGAGATAGGGATGAAGCTCGAGAGCAGGAGGACTGGAAGCGTCTCGCTCCGAATCGCTGACGACACTGCTCCTTCAGACAAGTGCTTAGTGGTAGCAGGCTTACGTGTGCGGTCTGAAGAGATCAGCTTAAGTGGAAATCTACTTTTGCTAAATTCCTGAACCTCAGCACTCAACTCGGAGTATAATTAATTGTCTCTGAGTGCAGGCTGCCCCTTGGGAAGCCAACATACCAGTGGCAATCGAAGCAGTTGTGAGCCAGGGGGACAGATCTCCAGCTGTGCCAGCACGCTGCCCAGCTTCATCCCGCAGCCGCACCATCACGAGATCTGATCTGAGGAAGCTGGCCGGGCAGGGGTTAGGTAGGAGGAGGCAAGGCAGTCCCGGTTGACATCACTCCTTGGGAAGATGGGTTGCAGAGCGATATGGAACTGCATCTTTACAGTTTCATCATGCAACCCCTGTTTGAATTTCCAGGGTGCACCTCACTGTTCTGGCTGCAAACTGATTTTGTTCTTTGATGTTTTTTTTTTACTTGTGAGTTTGGTTCTGACTCTGATCAGGTTTCATGATAGAGAAGTCTGAGATCTGTGTAAGCTCATTGTAAACCCAGAATTTCAGAGTCTTGCTATTATTTCATTTATTCCAACCAATGTTGTGCCTCTGGTTTAAATTTGTAGGTAACAGAGATTTAATTCTAAATGAGGGTCTAAAGAATCCTGCCTGAGGAACAAAAACCTGCCTTGACAGGATGAGAGTGAAAAATTATAAAAGGGAATGGCATTTGTAAATAGATATTTTCTCATGCTGCTTAGGAAGAGTGATTACCACTGAAAGCTCTGCCCTGTAATGGGATATTAAAATGGTCCCTTAAAGTCTTTGGGGTTTTCACTTAAGCAGTTGGAGTTCTCCAGATTTTCTCAGAAATCTTTGATGCAGAACCTTCTCCCAGGTATCCCAGGTAGGATAGTAATTATACATAGGGTTTTTTGAAATCATGAAATAAATTTTAAAATTTAATTGCTGAATGATATTGGCTTTGTTTGGTTGGTTTTGCTCAGGGTTTTGGTTTGGTTTGGTTTGTGGGTTGTTTGGGTTTTTTTTTTGTTGGTGTGGTTTTTTGTTTGGTTGGGTTTTTTTAATCTCCTTCCAGAGCTGTTAATGTAGAGATTCTTCTTCATCATGTAACTTGCAGCTAAGTCATTCATGGTCTCATATTAATTCATAGGATTTTGGTTTTAAAAAAAAATCAAACCACTTCAAGTCAATTATAAAGATTTTGAAGAAATTTTATTGTGAAAAATTGGAAAATGCAAGTCTGGAAGTTTGAAATGTGTCAGGAATTTCTGTTACAGAAAAGTTACAGGTGCTCCCCTCCCCTGGCGTGTCCCTGCCTGGTTCAGCTGTCCCCTGTGGAAGCACACTGCATCTCAGCCAGCTTACCAATCTTCTGCCTTTCCAGTTTGGCCATATTCTGAGTTGTGCTGCAGTTTGATTTGGGTGTTTTAACATCTTGTGACAGCTCAGCTGCATGTGGGTCAGCCTGGCAGGGAGCTGTTGGCTGCAGATTGACACCGGTCCAAAGAGAAGGGCACCGGGGAGCTCACAGCCTCGCAGCTCCCGTCAGGCCGAGCAGACCCCCTCTGTGAAACACAGGGAAACGTACTGTCTCAGTAAGAGCAGAGTAACAATTCTGTTAAGCAATGGATTTGGTCATACAACCTTTTTTCCATAAAAAAGACTTTTTTTGCCTGTTCTGGGATTAAAAGATATTTATTGGAGCGCTTGAGGGACAGTTTATTTGAGCTAGATGTTAACCTCTTCCAGTTTTATTTGGAGAGCATCTTTTTGTGTCCGTCTCCTCTAACGCTGGCTTCCAAAGATCATCTCTCTCCAGAGAATCTAGCTGCCATACTGCCGTGCTCAGAGCTCTTAGGCTGCTTAGCTGGGCGTGCTGTCTCCAGCGGTGACCTGTAACAGAGACTCCCAGAAGAGTATTAGGACAAGAAATGTTAAGAGAGGAGACCACTTTCTTTCCTTAGTTTCTCCATCATTGTTTTGGTTTCTCTCTTGCACAATAAGAATGGAGTGTAATTAAAAGGACTTGGAGCATAAACGACATTAACAAATAATTTGGACCTTTTTTTTTTTGTTTGACCTCCTTTCTTTGTTTCTGTTGTAATCTCATTTACATCATCCCTGTATCTATTGCAGATTGTAAATTCCCCTAGGCAAGGGCTGTGTTTCTCTTTCTCTCAAGTGCCTGCTTCTGATCTGTTTACAGAGTGCAAAAAGCTGTACGTTGTTTGATATTTTGTACTGTTTGCAGCTCAAAGAACAATCCCTGTTCTTTGGTTCTCCCTGCTTTTTGTTCCATTTTGCTTTGAACGTTTTACCTAGGCACAGAATGGTGATAATCCAAATTTAATTTGACTTGGATACTTTAGCATGGAAGCTCTTTACAAAAGAAAACAAAACCAGAAGAACTTAGTAACTATGCTTTAATGTATTTAGTACCAGATTTTCAACACAACCTTGTTGCTTTGTTGCTTTCATCTATGTCCTTTGGTTCCTTTCCTCTTTCTTCCTTGGTTACCGTAACGTGGAGGAATACTGCAAGAACTTGAACATGCAGTTGTGTCCGCCTAACAGACAAGATTCACAGAGGGGGCTATGTGGTTGGCTCTCAGGGCTTTGCATCATATTTTGTTATAGTTGTGTTTGGGAAAGAAAAGAAAAAAAAATCTCGATGATGGAACATAAATTAATGAGTAACCTCACAGACACTCAGAAATTCTTTTACTTTTGATCCAAGTTGAGTGAAAAAACAATCTAAAAACATATGATTTATCTTCTCTTTTACAGACTTACAATCAAAGCCAGTCTAACAAAAGGAGCATCCACAAAGCTATTTCAGGAAACAAAATGCTTCATTTTTACCAGCATAGTCCACGTATGATTCCAGAAGGCATCAATCCAAAGTTGCATAAAATGTTTATTACTGCTGAAAGATATGAACCAAGCAATTCCAAAGAGGGAAGGTCTAGTTCCCTGCAGCATAAATCTGCTCTCTTTTCCTGTGTCACTGGTAAGAGGATTATGGTGTTTTTCTAAGTACCACGTAAGCTGCTATCTCATGTTGTTATATTACGGCATTATCAACCTGCGTGCTGACGTGAGTTTCGGGTCTCCAGCAAAAGTGTAACTTCTGTCAGCTGTAGCCCTTCGACTGTGATACTGTGCTGACTGCTGCTTTGGTGCCTCATCCTTTTCCTGTAACATCCTCAAATCACAGTTCCATCCTTATGTGTCCATCCTTCACATTAGATATTTGCTTCATTTTTCTCCCTAGAGCTTGTCATGGAGTTAAGGTCTGAAACTCCAGCTGTGAACAGAAGCAGCAATTGTAATTCTGTCTTCTGAAGACTTCTGATATACCTATGTCAGGTGGCATAATTGTCACGTAAATGTTTAGTGATAGTTCTATACCAAATCCGGTTTTGGGCTTTAACAGTTAGGCCAAATGTTTTATTAATATGAGAAACAGATCTTTTATACCTTTGTAAATGACAATAAGACAGAAATGCTTGAAAACTAAAGGATTTTGACGAGCGGAAAAGGAGAAAGCAATGGTAAGATATTTATGAATTGCACACACACATGGAGAAAAATGAATCTAAAAGAGAAATGTCCCTTTAGCTGATGCAGTTACGTGGCACTGAAATGCTCAGTAAATAGAACAAAATTATAAGATAGGAAGAAAGAGGTGAGTTTTGTAAATACTTGGGAACTGTCATGCTTGTTAAGTGCTTTCTGTAAGGGCCAATAGCAATTGCTGGAAAGAAGAAACTCCTAAAGGACTTGGGAAGCTTCATATTTCAGTATCTGAGCAGTTAGACTTTAGAGTTAGTGGTTTTTAAATGCTTCTGATCAGAAACGTTCTTATCAAAATCTATATCTGCTCGCTTTTCAAACAGCATCCAGGGCAAACAAAAGGCTGAACGCAGAAAGGGGAAGCAAGGTATGGAATCATGTAGAAAAAAAATAATCAGTTTCCCCTTTGGCCTCCAAAAGAGTTCATGCTCTCTCCCATTTCTCAGGGTAGAAATGTAATGGCGAAGGATTAGTATCGATAAATCTCAGCCCAGACTCTTTGTGAGTACGCGTGAGCTGCAGACACAGCTGTGGCACGGTTCTGATGGTGCTTCTGCTCCTGATGCTTCCGCTGTGCCCCTGGAGCCTGCTGGAAGGTGTGCTTGTCTGGGCTTTGTGCACAGCCCTGGTGGGGGCCAGCGGGGAAGCCAAGGATGGAATAAACAGACTCTGCTTGCAAGAAGATAAGCAGAGCAAAACATGGAATTAAAATAATCATTTTAGAACATTTGCAGGTCTGGCCTAGAAAAGAGAAATGAGAACCAGTAAGCGCATAAAGAAGATATTATGCTGAACAGATTTCCTGCTGAGGCAAGAGCACTTCAAAGGCTGTAATTACCAGGTTCCTTTTGTGTGAAATAGGTTAGCAGCCGCCACAATTGAAGAACATAGGGCGCTTGGAGGTCTATTAGTTGCCAAAGATGAAGATGATTGACTGCCCAACTTGCAAAGAAGTGTTTCAGGAGTGCAAATTATTGAGCACCGGTTTCATGCATTGATGTCCCCTTCACTATTGCATGAAGGAACTGGCTGTTTCTGATTTTTATTATATTAAAGATAAATCTCAAAAAGAAGGGAAAGGTCTTTAATTTTTGCATTTTCTCCTCTCCTTATTTCAGTGCCCCCTTCCACATTAGCAAATAGAAAAAGCAGTAATGAATAAACTGTGCATATTCTTGTTATGCTCTTTCACTTTTCATTTGTTCTTGAGGTTCAGCTGATCTTCAGGTTTGTCCATGGAGGAGTACGTGTGCACAGAAATTGAAGTGTCATAGGCAGAAGTATCGTAGTACTTCCAGGCATTCTCCTTCTTTTCTAGTCAAAGTTAAATATTTCCCATTCTTCTTAATTTGATTCAATTTCTAGTAGTTTTACATTACCCTTCCACTGCAAAACCTCTCTCAGATTTTATCTGGTTGTCGGTACCAGAAGGACACATTATTCTTGCCTTGCCCCATCACTAAACAAGTGTGTTCTGCAGTTGTATTCAGTTGTACGAGCTTTTCTTCAAAACCTACGGCAAAAGTGCCATTACTTACCACTCCTCTTATATGGCTTTTTCTAATTTGAGATTCTTTTCTCTCTCTGTTTTTTTTTGTTGTTGTTGTTGTTGATTGGTTGTGGGTTTTTTTCATTTTTTTATTTAAGAGTTTGCCAAAATCATATTAGTAAGTGCAGTAAAATGAAAAAGCATTTCAGAAAGAATAGTTTTGTGCTTAAAATGGCTTGGACTCATTGGAGGAAAAATCTCTGAACAGATGTCTTTGGAGACAGCTCATGTCTTCTGTGCTCATCTTTTTTTTACATTGTAAAATGAGAATAACTAACCCACAAGATATTTGAAAAGCTGAAGGTGCTGAAAGATCTGGATAATCATCTCTAACGTTATTCTCTTTGGACGTTCTCTGCCAATCTCTCCACTCTGTGAGAGGTTTGAAACCACAATAGGCATGGAAAAAAGAGCTAACGTGTATGAAAATGTGCTCTTCCCATGTCTTTTTAAGCTGTCAATAATTTCTTTTGTCTCCCTTTTGTATTGCATTTGTATGATGAAATCTCATTTTGTTAATTTCTTCTTTTCCTGCTTCTTCAGAATTGCTCTACTCCCCCCGTTTCAGATTGTATCCATTTTGTGTTGTCTATAGCTGTGTTTTCTGTTTCATTTTACAATTTCACATTATTTCTTTAATTGCTGGTTTTGTCTTAATGATGCAATCTTCCTTTACTGTCTTCTCCAGTCTTTAGACCTTGGTGGTTTTCTGATGTTTTTCCAGTTGCCCATGCCTTTTAATATGGTTGTGACAAGGCCTTTGGGTCGCTGATAATTTTTCTGGGTTCATCTCCTGTTTGAATTAAACATGCTTAATAACGCACATCATCTTCTCGGGTGGTTGTTGGAAAACAATGGGAATAGAAGGCTGCTGGTTTCAATCTTTATTTTCTTTGGGGAAAAGAAACAACCAGGTAATCAAGGATGTGTTTATGCAGCTCCTTAAACTGAGATTTCCTGTCCTGACAATGCCTGTGTGGTAGGAAGGAATCAAACACTTCCCATGTGCCTTGTACCAGGTTCGTCTTGTCCTGCTTTTCACAGCAGAGAACCGTCTTCATCTGATTCAGACAATGCCTGGCCTTTTGCTTCTGAAAATTCAGTTGCCTGCCTGCTTCCTTGTGTGTGTATATATTTTATTTTATTTCTTTAAAGGGCGTTTTATTTTTGCCTTTCTTGCGTTACACCTTTCATTGTTTTCAGGATGGCAGCTACACAAAACTTTCCTCGTAAGGTGGTGGGTTTTTTTAAATTTATTTCGGCTACACCTTATTTTGTGTTATCCTTTTCAGCCTGTGACATGGCTTCTCCAAAATACCAATTGCATCTTCTATAGCCACGCCTGCCCCAAACAAGCCATTTGTGCTGTGTATGGGAGCGTGAATATCATTTTTTTTCGGGCCGAAGTGGCCTCAGCAGCAATATGTGGTCATTGCTTTACCCGTCCTTCTTCCCTGCCCACTTCCCTCTCCCACACTTACACACTTCTACTAAGGGAAGATTATTCCGCAGCTGTAATTTCTTAGGTAAACCAGCAGAACCTGGGGACAGGTGAAAGTTTCTTTTGCACCAGCAGCTTTCTTCATACTGAGGAGGACAGTTTATGACAACAGATTTGAGGTATCACGTCTGGCTGTGCTGTCCTGCTCAGCATGGTGCTTCCAGTTCTTTCTTGTCCTTAAGCAGAGCTTTTTTCTCTGAGAACTGACAGATTCCCTGCTAGCTACAGGCTAAATCCACCTTCATCTTCCCTTTCAGGCTATTTCTTGCTCTCCTCCCAGTTCAAGGGAAAGGAAAATATTTTGGTTCTGGAGAAAGATATGGAAAATAACATCAGTGATTTTAGTGATACGTCTGTCTTTGGTGGGGTATTGCATCTGTAACTCAGAAAATGTTCTTAAAGATAATAACCCTTAACGTGAGCATCAAACTTCCCATGAAGGGGAGACACCATTGCCAGTTACTAAATTCAACAGGACAGGGTATTTCTCAATGATGGGTCCAAACCACCTAATCACTTTTTTATTAGGATGGGGAAATTTCTTCTGTGAGAGGTGAGTTCCTGGTGCTTCACAGTTGCTCAATAGTGTACAGCTTAGCTGTCTATGAAATCCTGTAAAAAGCTAGAGCTTATCTGGAGGATGTTAACGAGGTGTGCGTGGCTCGTGGTATTTTATATTCCCTCAGTGAATCTGTCCACCAGTATGTCAGCTTCCTACCTGTGCCCTAATATTAGCTGTAGTGGTCAAAGCTATACCTTAAACTTCACTAGTGTGCATGTCACTGCTCATTATTTATGTCTGTTAATCTAGTCAATGTATTTTTTTTAAATTTATTTGGCTCTTAAATAGTTTGCTTTTTAGTTTTGGGAACTCTTCTTCATCCACAGTGAATTTTAGTAATCTCTGACTCGTGGCTTTGTTTAAAAATGAAGCACTTCATGCCGTGCTGTGCTCAGCTGTAAGGACTCCTGGTCACTGCAAACCCGGGCCTGTCTCCCTGGGCAGCTTGCCTGTGTTTAGCAAGCTATTCCTTCAGCGTGCTCTACAGAACTCCCCCTGAAAGCTCTTTTTCCTTCTGTTAAGACTGAATTTGTGAACAGTGAAAATAGAAGGTGGGTTTATTTTTGGTTTGTTTTTGCTAGCCCTTAGGGCTGATGTTGTACTTACATGCTGGCCTGCAAGGTCTTTCTCTGGTGCCCACTTTTTCCCATCGAACAACTTGCTGTTTGAAAATGTGTTCTTGATTCCTTGGCAGGCTGTCTCTTTGCTTCTTGGTTATGAAGACAAGTCTTAGGTGAGGCAGGAGAAGTCAGTTTGGAGTGACCAAGGGCGTTAGGTTTTGGTTACAACTGAGGACTCTTTCTGGCCTTCCTGCCTTGTCCAGGCAACACTGTCCAGAACTCCAGGCTAATCCAGGACTGACATATTCTGTCTTGGTGTGTGGGTGCTGGATATTAACTGCTGGAGCAGGCCTAATACTTACCTGTTCTTATAAACAACAGGAAAGGCTGAGAGATGCTTTTCTGATAAATGTTCTTCATTTTCTTTCGGATCTCTCTTTTTTTTCTTCCTCTTCTAGGTCCTTGAACTGTGTCTCAGCTAAAAGGAGTGTAACAGCTTCTAGACTTGAGTCGAAAATGTTTTAATAACAATATTGATCTGGGCTTTTTTAACAATGGCCTTAAAAGACTTCAGTGTTGGTTCGTTTTTTCCAGCTGTCAAAGACTTCTTCTGATCACGACCTGAACCTTGAACTCAAGTCTCAGGGTTCTGGTTTTGAGTCTCTAATAACCACTGTCACACCATCCATCTATTGAGAAGTACAGGCTGAGTCCTCTGACATGGTTTTCATTCAGAATAGGGTGTTGGCTGCAGATTTGCCCCAAAGCCTGTCTGCAGAGTGATTGTCAAATTAACTAATTGCTTTTCTCTAAGCTTCATGCATCTGGGCTGAAAGTAATCACATTCTTAATATGCTCTTAACGCTGACTCTTTGGATGTTCCTTTGCTATTCGCACTGATGGCTGTTGTGATGGATTTGGAATTTTTTTTTGGATAGTGGTGGTATCTAGGCTCGCTCTCAGACTTCCAAAAATGACTTCATTTCCTCTTCATCGCTGCAACATACTCGCTCAGAGCCAAGCAGCACCAGGGCCTTGTGCTCAGTGAGCTGCCATATGAGCACTTATTTTGTTTTTTCCTAATGTTGGTGCTCACAGGTGCCCTATACTTCCCCCTTGCAGTTATGAGTCTGAACAAAACTCATGAGCCTCCTTTTTGCTTTCCCTGCTCCTCGGGAATTTTCATAGTACTTGTGTTTATGTCCTCTTATTCATCTGCATGTCCTTAACAGAGGAGATCAATTCAAAAATTTACTAAGAAATACTTTGTCATAACAAATTCGTGTTGCTTTCCAGTATTTAAAGAATAACTTTGGGGGGGGGAAAAGAAGGGGGGGAGGAGGGGGGAGAAAAAAAAAATTTTACTTATTTGCATTTTATTCCCCAAGGTCTCCGAAACAGATGTTTAGAAATTCAAGCCATGTGCTTTCCCTGTTTGCTATACTGTCTTCAGGGTGTATAGGTATTTGATGTGCCTGTATCTCTGTTTGTATCTCTCTCTCTATATCTTTGTTCTTATGATGCCTTCCCCCTAAACAATCATTTAATAGATAGATTTATCCATAATTATAACACATACGACACTGTTTTGGTACTTGTGTCTGACATCAGATTCTCTATATCTGGTTTTTCTCGTGGCGCAGAGAAGGTGTTGTTTCTTTTGGGTGGTACCATACAAAGTTCTTTTTGTTCTGTGTATCCTTTTTCATAAAGGAGGTGACATTTTCCTGTTATTGTTTTCCCACCATAGGACAAAAGCAAATACACTCTCATGAGAATTGGTCTCTGTCACCTGAAGAATTTGAAATATGGGACAGACTTTACAGGATTAAGGAAAGTGATGGAGTAAAGGAACCAGTATTGCCTCACGTTCACTTTGAAACCTTAGAAAACCTGGAAGACATATCAGTGAGTTTAACCTAAATGTAACGTTTCCTTTGACATGAGGCCTATAGGATACCCTAAGTAACAAAGTTAACTGTGAATTCGAAGGAGGTCTATACTAAAAATGCAAATTTGAGAATTATTTGTAGGTTTATAGGTTAAGAATTTAGGAATTGGATGTTTGAAATGGGTCTTTGAGGTTAGGTCTGTAAATTAAAATACATTTAAGAGTCTCTCAGTATCCCTTAAGTTCTGTTCCTGTTTCAAAGAATTCCAGGTAGGATGCTGCGAATTCATGAGGGTGGTGTATCCACGCTTTTTCATTTGCTTGTTTGTAAAAGTGTTACTGAAAGAAAACCTCAAGTTTTACAAACTCTTTTCTGATTTGGAGAAAAAAAAATGGAGTTTTTGTGTCATTTCACTACTTAAAACATGAAAAGCCGTGACAACACAAAGCACCGAATTCTTTTACTTTAGACCAGACTTAAGTCTTTGTGATGATGTTCAGACACTTCTCTGCATTCAGAGTGTTGTCTCTGACAGAGAAGTGAACGTTAGGTTTTCTGAACAATTTCTTGATTAAAATCTCCTTGTCAATCTTCATTTCACACTGCAGAAGCACGAAGAGGAGGCAACTCACAAACTTTCCTTGTCTGAATGGAGAATTTGGCAGAACCGTCCTTTTCCTACATTTATGGTTGATCACTCAGATCGTTGTTACCATTTTATCAGTGTTATGGAAATGATAGAACAGCTGAGATATGAGCAGGTAAGGGTTTATGTTTGGCTGCCTGGAAACATGCACAAGTATTTAATGCATAATTAGAATATTTAAAAAATAATGAGAGTTCTAGTTCTGTCTGGTCAGCTGAAACGGCATGTGGGAAGTGGTTGTGCTGGGCGAAGTTAGGCACTGTGAAATGAATAATGGGTGTTTAATTTTCTTTCAAAGTGTTTCCCACTGGTATTCTGTAAGTCTTCATCTTTTCCACAGAAGTTGTTTAAAAAGTTAGTGTTCCCTACACAGCAAAAACCCACACCCATAAATCATTCTTTTTTTATGGATCAAAGGATCAATTTTTTACAAAAAGACATAAACACAAGAACTGTATCTGTCAAGGACCAGAGTCACCAGGAGGGATATTAAAACTCTTGCAGGGTGTAATAGGAATTGGAAATAATTTTGTGTCATGTGTGTACATCGAACACATCCCGTGAAAATGATGCAGGATTGTACTGGATGTTTCAAAAGGTGGTTGTGTTTTGAGGCTTTTTGGTTTGTTTTCTGTGAAAGCTTTAATTAAAAACCAAATTGCTCCTAAGAATGAAAGGATAAGAGGAGGGCAGTCAAACAAACATGGATGGAAACCCTTTGGGAGATGAGAATTTTGTTATCTAACGGTTGTGGGCGGGAGGTATGCCTTTCTAGTGGAAGGCACATACAAGAAAATGTGTGTAGATGTGGATCTGTTGACAGTACGTGAAGACTTCAGTTGTTCACCACACTGTTTCTTCCCCCAGTTTAGCTATGTTTCACACATATTGCTTTTTAGGGTGTTGATGTTTTCTAGGTCATCAGAATGTGTTGCTAAGCTGCCAGAGTTTCCTGAATAACTAGACTAATTGAGGAAGAGAATAGAGACATTGTAGTTGTACTCTTTGCTGGTAAGGTGTATTAATGGCAGGCTGTAAATAGACTTTCAGAGCTAAGATAAGCTTCTCCACTTTGTCACAGAACAACGGTGTTCTTGACTTCTTTCAGAGTTTATGCTCCCAGGCGAGGGTAGAGAACATACTGCCAGAGAGAGAAGACTTTGCTGAGAATTCAGGTCTAGAGAGCTGAAGGAAGTCAAGAGGCAAGGGAATGGTTAAAAAATATAGAATTGTGCTTCGTATGTAGGAATTTCCTCCCCACCACCAACTCGGGCACTTGAAGGGTTTGTGACTTAAGTTCCTTTTGTGGAAGTGTATTGATACCAGCAGTCTGTTCAGGTTCCCAAGCATCTTCAAAGTGGCAGATGCTTAACCAACATCTGGTGCCCTTAAAATAATTTACAGAGCAAATTCTTTAGTCACTGAGCAAGTCTTCAGTCTTCTCCTTCCAGCTCTGCCAAAGTGCGTGCCAAAAATCATAAGCAAAACGGTATCAACCGCTTGGTTTCAGAAGCAAGCTGTTGCAGAACCTTTCCAGAGATAGGTCTGCCTACTGTCCCTCACGGGAAGGAGCCAGCCCAGCTGGAAACGACCCAGCTCTGCTCTCTTCTGTGTAGTGCACAGAGAGGACGTCCCTTCAGCAGGCAGGACCCAAAACTATGACTTTGCATGTCACAGCCATCACTTCACACTGTGCTTGGCTCTGAGGGTGGCTGTCCGGCACAGGGAGGGTGTGTGGTGCTGTGTTCTGTGTTGCGCTCTGCTCAGATATCGTCCTGACGTACGTGTGCCACGGTAGCACACGAGCTCTCTCCACGAGTACTTCAGAGCAGTCCTGCATACAGCATGTCCCAGAGCTGCAGAGTCTGCAAACAGTCTTGGAAAATGTGGGAAGATCTGCATCAGGAAGGAAGGGATCCAACTATGAATTGACAAGTGATAAACTCTTGGATTTCGCTGTTTCTGTGACAGCCAAATGTCAGCCTAATGGTACGTTGCAGGTAATGCTCTTGCAGCCCCAGGACTGGGACTGCCTGTTATCTCATTCAGCTCTCCCAGCTCAAAGTTTCAGGCATTATCTGGATTGATTTCCAGCCAGCTTTCTCTGGTCTGTCTTAACTAGTCATAGGTGGAGACACTGAACTTTCTCATCAGTTAGAAGAGAACTCGTAACTGGATGTCACTGGCACGCTGAAAACACCTTCTAATGATCCACCGAATGTGAGAGGTTACAACGTGGTACATCACTCCACCCTGCTGAGTTCTTCTAGGGAAGAACAAGGTGGTAGCAGTAACTCTGACCATGTCTGGCAAGGTTGACGAGGCAGGAGCTGTAATCGGCACTGACACAGTTTTGACACTTCAGTGGCTGTTGGTCTCTTTCTTACATCTAAACCAAATTGTTAAGGTTAAAGGACATCAAAGCTTCACCATAATTGTTTCACGAAAAGCAAAAGTGCAAAGTGTCTTAATCTATTTTGTCAGCACTGACAAAATGTATGCAAGTTTTATTCATATTTTCTTAAGTTATCCCTGACTTTCTGAAAGGCACTGATCGTCTTCCCAAGACAGGATAAGTTGCTACTGAAAATCACCGAAGGGCAGGGAGGTGGATGATGTGGGTTATCTTTACAGCGGAATCGCCTTGGAGCAGTCACTGCGCTGTGGCAGTCTTTCCTCATCAGGTAGATTTCACCAGCAAAAACATGCTGCCCTGCAATGTGGAAGAGAACAATCTTCTGTATTGCTAATGCGAGAGCATGTGTGAATGTGGGGCAGGTGGTTTTGGTTTCCTTTTTTTATTTGTCCTAATTCAGTCTTCCTACAGCTTCCATTCTGGTGAATCAGAAAAAGCATACAGAGAAAAATGGGTGTAATTATACAGTAAATCAGACCAAAGAACTTTTCTGTATAAAATATATTTTTTAAACGAATACCTCTGTTCTAAGCTGTTTCTGTTAGTGAATGCTGCTTTGAGGGCCATCACTATACCACAGAGCAGGTCTGTCTGGGTGTGTGGAGCTCTCTGGGCCAACCCAGGGCCCACGTGGTGGGGACCTTGACAAGTCAAGCCTTCAGGATCTCCAGGGTTGGAGTCCCACAGCTTCTCTGGGCCCCTGGTTCAGTGTTTGATCACCCTCATGGTGAAAAATTTCTCCTAACATCTACTAAAAATTGCCCTTGTTTCACGTTGTACCCATTAACTCTGGCCTCAGCATCCCTCTGGGAAGCCTGGCTCTGTCAGCCCTCTGCTCTTACACTGGATGAAGATGGTAAGAAGATCTCTCTTTTTAAGACTGACCATAGTTCCCTTGTCTTCCCTTGTATGTCCCCGTGCTCCAGCCCTGGGACAGTTTTGGCCGCCTCTGCTGGACTTGGTCCTTTCTGAGATATTTCGTCTACTGGAGCCCCAAACTAGACGAAGCACTCCAGTTGTGGTCTCACAGATGGTGAACAGAGGAGAACAATCGCTTCCTTTGCCCTGCTGGTCACTGACTGGGCAATGGAGCCTGGGTGCAATCGTCTTTTTGCCACAAGAGTATGCTGCTGTCCCATTTTTCTGTCGGGAGGTTTCTGTCAGCCTGTTGAGGACCCTTTGGATGGAAGCCCTGCCCTCGAGCACGTCACCTGCTTCCCTTCACCTGGTGTCATCTGCACACCTACTGCTGGTGCACGCTGTACTGTAGTCAAGGTCAGTAATAAAAATGTGAAACACGGAAAACCTCTGAGAAACACTCCTAGCAGTTAGCCGCTGGCTGGGCTTCATCCCAGTCCTCAAAGCACTCCAATCATGGTGGTCCAGCCAGTTTTCCCCCCACCCTTATTGTCCACTCATTCAAACCATATTTCGCGAGTTTAGCTATGAGAGTGTGTCAGAAGCCTTGCTGAAGTCCAGGCAAGTAGCATCCACTGCTCTTCTCTTGCCCACAAAGCTGGTTCTTCACAAAAGACAGTCTTGAATTCTTCACCCCATGCGTTCTGTATGCTGCTTGGGGTGTTCTGAAAGCTTGGATGTTTTCTTACTAGTTTGGCTAAAAGTTTGTACTTTAAACTTACAATTAGAATAAATATAACGTTCATGTGGCATTCAAATTTCTAACGTTTAGGTTTTCCTTGTGCTATACTATTCCCAACACTATTGCATGTAAAATTGTTCATGTCAGGATCTTTCAAAAATTAGGCAAGCTTTGCCAAAAACTGATGAAGCCACATTGCCCATAACCAGACCTATGGAGAGGCAAGGATGGTTTGCTTTGACAGTAACTACTGCACTGATTTCTTTCTTTTTTTTTCTTGTGTGGTAGAGTGCTTGTACTTAGAACAAAATATTAATTAAAATGCAAAAGTAGAGCAAAGTTAAAGAAACGTAGAGATTTGTAGGCAATGTTTTAAATTTCTAGACATCTACTGAGGCAGGTTTATGTAAGTAGGTACGTCATGGCTGTATTCCTGACTGATGCTGTGGAGGTCTGAGTGTGGGTGAAATTCCACAGACTGAAGGAACCACAGAACCTTAGAATGGTTTGGGTTGGAAGGGACCTTAAAGCCCACCCAGTGCCACCCCCTGCCATGGGCAGGGACACCTCCCACCAGCCCAGGTTGCCCAAAGCCTCATCCAGCCTGGCCTTGAACCCCTCCAGGGATGGGGCATCCACAGCTTCTCTGGGCACCCTGGGCCACTGCCTCACCCCCCGCACAGGAAAACATTTCTTCCTCACATCTCATCTCCATCTCCCCTCTTCCAGCTTCAAACTGTCACCCCTCGTCCTGTCCCTACACCCCCTGACCCAGAGCCCCCCCATCTCTCCTGTAGCCCCCTTTCAGCACTGGAAGGTGCTGGAAGGTCTCCCCGGAGCCTTCTCTTCTCCAGGCTGCACACCCCCAACTCTCTCAGCCTGTCCTCGCACGGGAGCTGCTCCAGCCTCCGACCATCTCCGGGGCTCCTCTGGCCCCGCTCCAGCAGCTCCGTGTCTGTCCTGTGCTGGGGACCCCAGAGCTGGGTGCAGCGGCTCTGCCTGTGTTTGCAGGTGCAGGGCTGTACAACACCCACCCCCGTGCTTTTTCACCGCTGTGTATTCCTGAGCAGTTCAGCATAAGATTAGGAAAATGGTGACGTTTAAAGTCATGCTTTTCTCCCAGATTTGATTAATAAACCCTGTTTATTCCCCCACTCCGTTGGCGGTGACCCCCACGGATGCGCTGTGTGTGCTGGAGGCACGGGCAGGTCAGGCCCAGGCTGCTGTTGGCTGCGGCGTTGGCTCACACGCCCGTGCTGGGGCTGGAGCGGCGAACCCCCGGGTGCGTTCCCTCTGCTCAGGGTACAGCACACAGGCTGCGGTGGTCTCGGTTCAAGCTCAGCGTTTCACAGACTAGTTTGACATAGGCATTCCTCTAGCAAGTTTACACTTTCAGAAGCTTTCCTTTACTGTAGTGTTTAGATGTGTCTTGAAGTTGTAGGAAACATTATTATTAAACAGTAGGACAGCATGCAGGGATGTTACTCCAGCCTCGGGGAAATTTACCTTTAGCAGAAGTGAAGCCTGTAAAGATCTCCTGGAAGTGTTAGTCTGACGTGAAAATAAGTGGATGGAAACAATAGTTGTTCAGCAGCGATTCAGAGGTTCTTGCACGTATGTACTGTGCATCCAAGCTCCTACTATAAATATTCTATTGCCAAATATATACCCCTGCTAATCTGGCTGCTGTTAATTTATGGTTCTTAATAGCAGAGGGATTTAAGACAAATTGGAGTCAAAGCTATTTCCTTAAATAACTAAGATACTGAACTTCAGAGTTCTATTGACTGTTTTCTCACTGAGGGATAAAATATAAAAACAGGCAAATCATTATTTTACTATGAATTACCAAATGATCTGGGAGTTTCTGATGAAACTAATTATTTCTTCTTCAGAATGTCATTCAGAGATTATCAATAACTTAATACGAGCCAGCTCAGGGGGCATTTGTGTGTTCTTTATGAGTGTTTTCTCTTGGAGAAGAAAGCTCAGGAATTCACTGATGTGTGGCTTTCCTTTCCTTGTACTCGTTCAGTGATTCCAGTAAACCTGCTCTCCAGTTGTCTTTTGCATCACAGATTTTAAAAAGTCTATTAAAAGGCTTAGATATTTTTAAATAGATGAAGTGAAGATGTTTGGGAAAAAATATTGGTTTTTTTTTTCTCTTTAAAACTTAGAGAAGAAACTAGAACAATCAAAAGAAAATTAAAAAAGTAAAAGAAATCCCAGATATGAACCCTGTGACAGGCACATCCACTGCAGCAAAGCCTTTAATGCCTGTTTGGCTTTATTACTACAGCAACGAGAACTGGGCAGATGGGATTGGATTTTCTACTAGCTATGAGCAGGGATTTTTTCTGTAACATGGTAACAAATCAAGTTGTCCTTATGCAAAATAATTCAATCGCTTTTAAGCATTTTTGAAAATTAAACTGTACTGTTTGGAAACAAGGTCAGGGCAAAGTAATCGTTTTTATTCAAATTATATTTGTCCAAGTTTCTGAGGATAAGTAGCAGGAAATGCTGAAGTGCAGGTGCGTTGTTTTATGGGAGGTCAGCAATTTTTAATGACTTTTTAAAAGTCGAAATGCTGTTGAATGTGGGAGGATGACCATGGGCGTCCGTTTCCCACTTCAAAGTTGGCAGTGTGAAGTTACAGTCAGATTGTTCTCCCGAGAAAGACAAGAGAGAACCCTATAAGACTCCCATCGGAAGGATTGTCTCTTGTTTTCACTCAGGTCACCTCTGGTACCAAACACGTTGGGAGACAGGGCTTAGAAGATGAACCTGGAACAACTGCCCCTGAAATCATCTGTCATGTGTCATGTCTTAGGTTGCCTTGAAGGAGTCATCAGATGAAATGCCTGACAGCAGGGAAAATGTTCCCAGAATACCCTAAAATTCCAAAGAACCTGGATTTCTGAAGGTTTCCACTTCCATGATTTTAAAGTTTTAAATCAGACATGGTTCGGGGGGGAAAGCACCGTGTTTCCAGCCAGCTGTGACTTTTTTTCCAGGAGACACTGAATGCAAAGTTCAAAAAGGTTCAAATAAGGACGGTAATTTTTTGGCTTTGACCCTCATTGCCAGTAGTATGTCTCTGATTAAATTCCTGATCAGAGATGTGGCAAGATATCTTCCCCAGCCAGCAACAAATGATTTAAGACAGCAAGTGATGTTTAGTGACAGTGTTTGTGACAGGCGGGCTAATGCATCTCTGGAGCTGCTGGCTTGGATTGTGGGACACAGAATCTGGCTTCAACAGCAGAGAACAGAAAATCAGAGCAAATACTCTCTCCTGGGATTCTCAACAGAAAGCTGTGCAGCAGTGGCCCAGCGTGTTCTTTATTCCAGAGAAACAGGAACAGGCGTCCCAGTGGGAAGGTGGGAGGATGTTTGTTTTGTTCTGAGGTGGTGAGGCTGCCAGGGAGAAAGACCAAGAATCTCAGCTCTCCAATTAAAATAGTTTCTTTGTGCCATATTGATTCTTCTGATCTGGTTGCCAAATGATTTGAGTCTGAACGCTAATTGAGACTTGGTTTAGATTGTTCAGACCTTTAATTGCAGGTGCTTTCTGTTTTTAATGATCCTGTGGGGTTTTGTGCTCGCAGTGAGAACAGAGAAGTAAGAGTGATTAGGCAAAGGATTTTGGGGTGTCAGCCGTGTGAAAGGGATCAGGGGATTGAGCAGATTGTGTGGCACCTGGAAGGGCTTAGCTGTGTTCGTTTGAAATAGCGTATCCACTGTGTTTGGGGGTGACTGGGTGTTTCTGTACGGCGATGCAGGAAAGCCTCCCATCGCCCTTGTGCCAAAGGGTCAGGAGTAGCAGCCAAAAATATTCTTTCCACCAAAGTTGATGATCTCAGTTTTCTGGAAAATGTGCCATTATGTTACATCTTATGGAAACCAAATGAAATATCACGTGTGCGGTATAGGGTTGCCAACTTAAATCTACGGACGAGGAACTTTATGTGCATTCTGTGGCATGGTATATAACAGCAATGCATCCAGCTGCCTGCCTTTGCTGGGTTGTTATTAATAATGGATATGCTCCTGATCTCCCTCCCTGCTGTCAGAGGAACAGTGGAGCACGTCTCGATTCTGGCTGCTGTTGACTTGGGTTGGTTTTGGTGCACTGTTGCGTTATCTGTTCAAGGGGAGGTGTGTGTGTGTGTACAGTAATTTCGTATTTAGGTTTCTGGATTTATAATAGTTGTCTGCTGTATTCCACAAACTGTCAAAATATTTATGTATGTGAATAAGTGGCTGGTGGTTCCTTAAGCTCTTACAGAAGGCTGATTTGGCAAAACTCTTACAGCGAGTGTGCCAAGTGCAAACTGGCAATCCGTGCGTACAGCCCTGGGACTCTTGCAGGAGCTGCTCTACACCAAACGTCTTTGAAGATGCTCTTTATGTTTTGAGAGGGGATCATATTTTACCATTGTTTTTAACATTATAGTAATGCCCTGGTGACAAAGTTTAGTGCAATGTACCCACATTGATTTGGAACACCGAACTGCTCCTGTAGCTGAAAAACTGCTTTTCAATGCAGCAGTTCTGCTGTCCACTTGGATATCCCTGTTGCTGCTTGGATTTTTAATACTGGTGTGCAGTAAGCCTAGGAAATTATTATGGCCACTGGCATTCCGGCATGTTTTGCTATCCATATTTTAATGGAAATCACGTATCGGTACCCAGGTCATTGCTGTGTATCTCCCTGTAGTGCGGGGGGTTCCCCCTCCCCATGTGTTTCTGCCATAGTTAGCACGGGGACAGCATGGGGACAGCACGGGGCCAGCCCAGGCCCAGGAAGGCAAAGAGCAGATGTCAGCTCTAACCTGTCTGAGGTGTCAGCTCACAGAACAACCTGCAGGTACCGGCTCAGACACCCCTAATACTAACTAGCTGTCACTTCTGTCCAGCAAGTTTCATGAAATAAGCAGTTACTAAACTGTAGCTTAATTCATTTTCTGACACTTGAAATGTTCTTGAACATTCCCTCTTGCCTCTGTAGCCTCTAATGATACCTGTTTCCATGATTGCTAGGGTACCTACCCCCTATTTTGCTAATAAATCTTACATTTTAAGGGAGTTTTTGAGCTTTTTTATTGTGTAGCTGTGTTTGCTGCATATCCAGCTAACTCTCTAAAATTATAGTATCAGTAATATAAATACAAGCAGATGAATGACTAGTAGCCAGTTCTAATAAGCAGCAGTAGATGGTAACTCCTCAAGAATTCCCAGCCGCTTGCATCAGCCTGGATGCCGCAGGAGAAGGTGGTGTCAGGCACTGACTTGGGTTTGGAAGAGGGATGTCGGGTGTTTGCACGAGAGAGAGTTTATGATTCGTTCCAGGCAAGCTGCCTGAAAGCAAAAAAGTAATAGAATCAGTAGATACATCAATAGTGTGATGTCGTTAGGAAGAGAAGTATCACAGCTTTTGTAGAGGAAACTTGTGGCTTCTATGTCCCTTAGGCTTCTTTCGTGAATCAATTAAATATAGTTTTAAGGGTCATCTGATATAATATACTTCCAAAAAAAGTTTTTGACAGTGTTCCTTCCCCTGTTTGTAAATGGTTTGGAAAAGCAATAATTTTTACAGCAGTAAAAAAATATTTTTGGTGATAAAAATAAATGATGGTCATAAAGAATTACAAAATTTCCTAAAAAAATTACCCTTTGAGCAAGATCTAAAAACCTGGTGATTTAAATTCCTTACCAGAAAGTTCAAAGCTGAATGAAGGAGAACGCTGCCTGAGCCAGGAAAGAGTTTTTTTTGATATCTCTGTGTCAACATTAGTTTAATGATCTGTGTTACTCAAAAAAGGGATTGGAATTTCAGAAACTGGTAGGAAAGGAAATAAAAAAGTGGAAAAAAGTATGTGCTTGTTAAAATCTGCTGAATGCCCATATCTTGTGTACAGTGAAAGTTCATCCGCTGCCCTGAAGGTCATCGGTGCAGGTGGAATTTTTACCCAGTGTGAGCTCACGTGCAGTAGCCTGGACGGGCAGGTGGGCATGGTTTGGGGAAGGAGCATTCTACCGTTTCTTTATTTCTACACTTTTCTCAGTTCTTGGTCAGCCACCTCTGGGTTAAAGCAGCCTTCCTCTGACAGCAGTGGTGTTTGCCCTCCTGCATTCCTGTGCTTCAGTCCTGTTGGTGGGCACTGAGCACGTACGATACAGTATTTATTTTACCTTAAACCATTCCAGAGAGGAACGGGATCTTTTACTGCCTACCACCCAGTTTGTCAAGCAGGCGAGCAGGATTCCTGGAAGGAGGAAGCTCTCTTTGTAGGAGTGAGAGGAGCCGGAGGAGGACTGCACGCTTGGGTTCTCTGTCCTCCAGAAGTCTTCCATCGCAATCGACGGGCAGCTGGGCTTCCGCAGCGAGTGTGTGTTAGCGCACTGCTTCCATATCTGCTCCGCTACTCGCGCCAAATTCCGTGTGAAAACCACCAGCCTTCCTGTTGCAGTTTTTGTTAATATTCATACTAAAACATACGTTAATCGGAAAATATGTGACTAACCCTATTGGCTGTGTTGACTCCACGGGATTTAACACTCGGTATGAAAGCTGAAAATCCAAAAGCCTTTCTTCCCGAGATCTAACCAAGAACCAGTTCTGAAGATGGGTTCTGGTTTGTGTTAGAAAAGACTTCAGTGCCAGTTGTTCATGCTGCTTTTACCTCTGTTTCAATCAAGCTTTTTGATTAAAGAAGTTCTGATTGTTAAAATCTATATTGTACCTGTTTACAGACTTATCTTTTTATTTTTAAATAACGAAATGACCAGGGTTTTGGCAGCCGCCTGAATCTCATTAGGAAATGTACATCCAAAGCAGCTTACGAGGAGAGGTTAATATTAGTTTTTGTATTAGATGCCTTACATTTAAATGCTAGAAAAGGGAGTGTGTGTTTGTGTATGTGTGTATATATATACATATATTTATATATTAGAAATGAAAATTTTAATATCTTAAGTTTCCTTCTTCCTTTTTATTTTCTGTACTAAAAAACCTGTTGCTTTTTAAACGGAATCAGTAATTCTAAGCAAGGGCATTGATTTAGAACAATAATATAAGAGAGATGCCTGCTTTTTCTGCTCCTGCGTGGCCTATTTACGGAGTCGCTGGTACACAGTGGAGCTTACTGGGTTATAGAAGAGCCGATCAGGTAGTTTGAGATTGTACAAGGTGTACACATTCAGAGCAAAATGTGATAATTATAACTCTGCCCTTTCACTCCATCGGTGTTAACCAGACTCGCTGGGAGAAAGCGTTTTGTTGGAGAGAAAGTATTTTGAATGACTAAGTTGAACCAGGACAGTTATATAACTCCATGAAAGCCTAAAATTAGGTTACTGAAGTTTGTCCCAGATGCTAAATTTATCTTGTGGGCTGTTGTCCTGGCACACAGCAGTTCTGCTAGGCTTACCCCCAGGTTAGAACACGGTCATGGGTACATGCAGTGGCCTAATGAAGTTCTTCCGTGTAACATCTCCTCACTCACTCCTCCTGCTTTCTGGGTTGTACCCAGTTACTTATCCATGCAAGAAATGTCCCTGGTTTGCTCTCTCCATTTCAGTTTCTTTACAGATTTTGGAAGGGACTTTTTGAAAGCCTTTCAGAAAGCTGGGAAGATGGTTTGCATGAGAGCATCTCAGTGTTTTTGCTTCTTGGTCTCTTCGGAGAAAGCTAATGGGTTTGTAAGGTCTGATTTTTGGTTTTCAGAAGCAATATGGACACTTCTGAAGGAGACCCATCCAGTAATGATATTATCTGTGATAGCTTCTACTGACTTATTCAGGATGGATATAAGGTTAGCAACCTGTTAGCTTCCTCCCTGACCATTAAAAATGGCACCACATTAGCCAGCTCCTGCTTCCTGAGGTGTATAAGCAAGAGTTATATACCACAAGTACCAACTCAGGAACTTCATTCTTGAGTATCTTTATGCCCTTTGGATGCCATGATATGGTTCTGTTACCTCGTACCATCCTAAGCATGCAACTTCATGAATGATTTGCTCTCATCTGCTCTGTCTCTGGTCCAGTTGTGATCTGAATTATCCTTTTACCTCCTTGCAGCCCTCATCTTTCCCTGCAGGTTTGGGTTGCTTTACTTTGGGTTACTTAAAAATGTAGAACAAGATAGAGCCGAGAATGATCTGCACTGCGCCTGTATTGGGTGGGCAAGAGCATCACCTGCTCCTGGGTCAGTAAGGCTTAGTGCTTTGGCAGCTAATCAATCTTTAATCCATTTAACGTATGTTGTGTGCAACATTCAGTCATTACTTAATAAATCTAAACATCATTATCAACACTGTTATCTTTTCCGCCACATGAGGGGTCTCCACAGATGACATTGGTGAAGTTAATGGGACCAGACCGTGTTGGCTGGGGTTTGTTTGATTTCCTGCGGAGACTGCCATACCTCGAGCCTGTGGTTTGACTGAGCTTGAGGGAAACTAATTGTTTAGAACTTACACATACCAAAATCATCCTTCAACTCTTTCATAGTAATTTTTTTCTTCACTATTTTGGTATTAAGATTTTTGCAAGTCAGCCTGTATAGTCTGAGGATCTCCTTGGAGACCTCTTCTTAACAAATCCCCCTTTTAGTTTCTTTGCCTGTGTTTCTGTACGGACAGCCTAAGCCTAGGAATTAAGTGTGGAGCAGCTGAGTAACTGGTGTAGTGACAAATGGAGAAGGTGTTTCACAGTCCCCTGTGCTGACCGTACAGACACCACAGACGATGTCGCTGAGACACAGCGTCGTTGCTGTAAGCAGGATTGTAACCGGCTGTGCCCGCGACCCCAGACAGCCCCTACACAGATTCTTCCTTATTTCTCCTGCAAATCATCCTTTCTGTGGCGTGTGTATAAGGCAGTGATAAAATGTAAATACTGATTTTTATTATTAAGTGAAAAACTACTGCTAATACTGGATAGCATGCTTTATCTCTTGCAACCAGAGAGGATCCAAAACTGTGTTAGGATGTGATCAGTCCTTCGAATCCTGTTTTTAGGAATACGTTTAGGCAAGCCAGGCAGCAGTAATTTTAGGTATGGCTATTTCTGCTTTCTTCAATGTGGTAGAATGACTTTCCAGAGTATTTTTCAAACCTTGGTTTCCATGATTGACTCCTCTAGCTCCCGTAAGGAGTCTAGCAGTAAAAGGCTGTTTAACAGCAGCTCCAGGTGTACCATCTGTGGAAACTCTGTTTAATTTCTTCACAGTCTCTTTTGGAAGAGTCGCCCCAGTTTTACCAAGATGTTTGTGTCACAGTGTCATTAGTTAGAACAGCTCTGGAAACTTTCTTAGCAACTCAGTTACACAGATACCAAGTGCTGAAGAAGAGAGAGGGTCCTGTTCTCTGTGCATGGAGACCAGGGGTTGTGCCCATGGGAGAAGAGTCTGCGGGTTGCTTGGGTCCATACAGCAGGGAGCGAAGGATCTGGTTTTGCAGAGCTAGAGGAGAGGGATGCTGCTGGAAGGTACAGATGTTGTTGGAGTTTGAATAGTGAATATCAGCATGGCTAGCACAAGCCAGTGTAGAACTGCTCTGAGAATATTGTTGTGGAACAATGAGGTTCTGATCATGGGGTTCTGATTACAAGGACCTTCTTTTTTCCCTACTTATATATGGTAAGACTTTTGGAGAATGTTACTTGTATAGGAAGCGGGTAACCGCTAGATGTGAAAGTCAGTTTTATCACCCACTATTCTATAAAGGCGCCCTGCTTAATTTCAGGGATTAATAAGTGTCTGGATTCATCTGACTGAACTGCCAAAAATCGTTGTACCTTCTGTTTAGATCTTACATCCTCATTTTTATTTTTTATTAGTGAAACAGGTTTGTACTTTGATGGAGTGTTCCAAACCCTTGCTTTTAGAGCCTCATTTGACTCTTACTGTTCCTTTGGGAGATTGCATGCCTTAATTTTGACATCTTAATTTAAAAGAGAGAGTCAGAAGGACAGTAAAGAAATAACTTTTCAATCCAGGCAGTCCTTGTATGGATGCCGAACTGGCAGTGATGTCAAGGTCTATTGTGCTTTTTTCAAATGTATTTTTAGAAGAGTTGGTTGCCCAGAACTGATGATTAATAAGCATCCCTGAAAAAAAATAAGTTCAGAGTATGCAAGTGAGATGTTCTTAATGCATCGGCAATGGCAATAGCCAACCTGCAAATGAGAACAAAGAGAACAGAGAACTCCAGGCTCACTTGTGCATGAATAAGGGTTTCTTCTGCTCTCTGCACCTTTCTGGCTTTGCTGGTTCTCCCACACTACAGCCCGTGAGCATTAGCCTGTCTGGGGATGTAAGCCCTTGCACACTTTATCAGCAAAGGGGAGTTGCTTGTTCTGAGAACTGCATCTTAACTGCATGACAGAGGTGCTCAGTGTGGAATACTGAGCGTTGGTGCTCTGTTAAATGCCATCTTTAGTTATTCTTGGTATCTCTTGGTCTTTCTAAAACATTCAGGTTTGACTGCCCAAGTGCGGATTTGAAGTTAAGCTGACAAAACTTTTTGTTTGAAAGTTCTGTCTTTAAATGCAAAGCACTTTCCTTTTGTGTTATTTTTTTTCTCTCTAATAACCTTTAGGAGTATGAAAAGCTTTGTCCCTTGTTTTAAATAGCCTTATGACAAGTTCTTGTAAGCCTGTATGTATTTATAGTAAATATTACATTGTGTTTGTCACCAGGGAGATTGCAGCTATGAACTGGAGATTCAGCCACACTTACGTATTGAAGACGTTAACGTTCGAAGGAATAAAAGTCATCTTTCCGTGACCAACTCCGCATTTGATCAGAAAGCACACTTGTCTAGAAAAGACGTGGCACACAGGTCAAAAGTAAAACCATTTTTACCTGATGCAGATGATAATGGGAGTGAACTCTTTTCCACATTTAAAATAATGAAAACAAAGACTTCCAAAAGAACTTCTGGATTAAATTTGGAGGTGCCAGTGTTGCCTACAGATAATAATTCTTTGGCTTCTTGCTCACCAAGAAGGCTTGCTCCGGTTGAAGATGCTGACCAGGGCAGTCAAAAGGATGTGGAGCTAGAGGTGACATTTGACTTAAATGGATTTTTTGACATATGTGACACCAGTGAAAGTTCTACAATTCATGAAAATGCAGCGATAAGGGAACACAAAGCTGTAGATAAAGCTTGTAGGTCACTGGAGACCAACCATGGAGATTCGGGTTACAGTAGCCTCACAGCTGAGAAATCACCTGTATCCTCTGGCTTATTTTATCTTCCTGAATCATATGTGGATTCATTTGCGCTTGTGAGACCATCTGAGGAGCCTTCTTGGTCAAAAGGAATATATTCCCAGGTGAAGAGGCTTTTATCACAATCTCCTCCCTCTTTGAATAAACTTCATGATTTTGAAAACATGATGAGAACTGAGGAAACAACATATCCTTTTCAAAAAGTTACTTCTGATGGTCATTCAGAGAGACTGCAGGACAAAGGCTTTTCTGAGTCCTCAGAAGCTGATTGTTCACTGCTGCTCTTTGAAAATCCTCCCCAGAAAGTCACCAGGGAATTGTGTTCTTCTGTAAGTACCTGTTTGTCAAAACCTGCGTCATCTTCTGAGACCGCTGTTGGTAAAGCCAAAGAGGAACTTCACTGGAATGACAGCTTTGATAGTCTGTTTGACGATGAAGAATTGACTGAAATTCAAAAGAAAACGCCAACAATAAATCACAGTGTGACAAATAACCCTTCAGACAAGTGTTTTGCTCAAAAAGATAAAGAAGATCTTGAAATTAACAGGAAAAATGTGATTATTGAGGAAGAGAAGAGTGTACATTTATTTGAAGATGAACACATTTATGATACAAATAATGGAAGTTTTTCTATGAAAAACAAGTGTTTAGTCAGGTCAGATCCAGGCGAGAGTGGTGTTGGGGCAGTTGCAGAGCGAGGCTCCGAGTGGCTTCGTTCAGAGGTGTGTGGTGTGAACGCTGAGAAAACCTGCAAGGAGCAGGCGGTGAGCAGGAAAACCCCGGCCATGGCAGTGCCGGCTGGTGCTAGCGTGACCGAGCCGTTTCTGGATGATGAGGGTCTTTATGACTCTTCTCAAGAACTGTTTTCTGTGAACTTTGATTTGGGATTTTCCATTGAAGAGTATGAGAATGAAATCTGTGAAGAAGATACAAATACTAATAACACCAAAAAGTTAAATGGTGCCTGGGGGCGTCATGCAGATGTTAAATCCACTGAAGATAAAAAAAAATTACTGGGTGATAGCTCCAGACTTGAGACAACACCAAAGCGGGGTTGGAAAAGTTTTGGGAGAAGAGACGTTTCCACACCAGTGCCATTGCGGAGTAGGAGCATGAATGATAGAGAAGGGGCTGGGGAGGGTACCGCTGCGGCGCTGTGCCTGAAGGCAGGAGGCAAGAGAACGGGGAGTGGGTCACCTGAAGCTTTGGCTTCTTCACTCTCTACCCCACCAAGCAGGAAGGCTATGAACAGTAAGCCTCTCAAAAGAATTCCTATGAATACCTTTTCTAGCACAGGGGAGGAAGGTCCAGAGGTGCGTCTTACAGATAAAGAAAATAAAAATAAAAGCCCACATAGGCAGGGCTGTGGGAGTTCAGCCGTGGATGCACTTGATTCCCCTGTAGGAAGAACTGGAAACCTGGGTGACTCCAGCCTTCATCGTTCGTGTGTGTCTCCTGCTCAAGGTAGGGATTTCAGTGGTACACTTAGTTAATAAGGAAATAATGCAGAATCCAGTGTCTTTTGGATCCCCAATTGGTTTTATGACTTAAGTGGGAAGGATGCAAGGATAAGGGAATAATGACTGTAACACTAGAAGCTGGCTCAATGACTTTCCAGAATGTTAACCTGCATACGACCCTGGCCAGCTGAGGCTGACACGCACGCGTGTTGGAGGGAGTGCTCGGAATCAGACCTCTCGTATCCCTTCACAAGCGCTAACAGTGCAACCATGTCAGACAGAATGGTGTGAGCTGTAGCTGCCTCCAGAGCCCTTTCCTAATCCTCTCAGTGTCTGATTTGTAATCGTCTGGATCTGTTCTACTTCCATGGCCTTCATATTTTCCTATCATTGTTCCCAAGGAACAGAAACTCTACTGATGGATTTCTTTCAAAAATTTTAATTGCATGACAGCTGAGTTGAGTATAAAATTTTCTGGTAATAACTTTAGCACAAACCTGGATTGTCTTACAAATATTGACGATTTGTAAGTTCTGTTCTATCTTTATTTCCTCCTTTTTCTCTCCTGTTCTGCCTTTTTCTGGTTTAGGACCAATATAACACAGAAAAATATTTTGTATTCCAATATTGCCAATATATAAATGACCATCATTCTTCACTCGTAGGTCGCTTACAGGTCATATTCACACCCTTTGTCATATTTCTCTCTGAATAACACTTTCAAAATAATTCAGGCTTAATAGTACTCGGCCTGATTCATAGGGCACATTGAGATTTTCTGAATGGTTTTATCACTGTCCTTAAACATTGAAACAAAGCATAAGCTTCCAGAAGTGTAAATCTGACTCAACTTTTAAGGGCTTCTTTCCTCGGTTTCATTTTTCACCTCCTTTTTTCTGTGTCTGTACTGCCTGGGGCAATCACTTCCACGCAGAGACTCCCCAGGGAAGTAGGATTTATTGTACTTCTCAGCTGGAGATTATATATTTTGATTAACAAGGCTAAAGAGAACAATCTTTGCCACATAGATCAATAAGTAATCTCCTTTGGAGGTGCTTTTATAAGAGAGACGGATTTTGATTGCTCAGTTATAGAAAGACTGTGCTGTGAAAAACGCATTTCCTTGTGAATGTTGTTTACTATTTTTTCTGTAGGAACCAGCAGCGAGAGTGAAGAAGAGATTGTTTTCCAGAGAAAGAATAGGAAAAAAAAGAATGTTTTGAAGTCTCCTGATGTGAGTCTTAGAAAAAGGGGAAAAAAAAAAAAAGACAAAAGAAGCAAAATGGCAAGGAAGTGAAAGAGCAAAGCAGAAATCCTCTTTGCAATTATACTTCTTTCTGTTTGCGTAGGTTACGAATGACAGTGATTTTGAGTCGCCGATTCGTGCCATCAGGAAACGTCGACAGCCGCCTAACATGGTTAGTAAGTGCTTTGGTGAGACAGAAGAAAAATAAAGCAAACTCATGGAGTATGTGTTTAAACAGTTACTCTTTCTCCAGCCAGTAGGCAAGTGTTCTCAGTGAAAATCTTTTATTCTGCCTGACCTAAGGCATATGAGGATGTAATCCCTTTCCTTCCTTCAGTTCTTTCCTGAGGTCTCCAAAGATGACTTTGCAGTTGGTTTTGGCTGTGAATTATTGTTATAGGCAGGAGAGGTGAGCCTCTCCCTTTGTGAAAGGCAGGAAAATAGACCTTTTTCCACCAAGCTTTGAATTAAAAAAAAAAGTCCGTGTCACGTTTGACCTGATTTTTCTTCTGAATAACAAGTTTTTCTTTTGTATTTAATGATCAGTGTTATTGCATTATTTTGCCATAGCAAATCAATCACAAAATTCAGGTGTTGCTTAAAAACCCACAGATGTTGAATGATGACTGTGTAATTAAAACATTGTTTTATTCTTATTTATTGAAGTTTTTGTGCAATGTTCCTCTAGTCGGATACGTCCAGTGACGACAGCATGGATTTTCACAAGCACTCCAGTAGGACCTCAGCAGCCTGTAACAAAAACCAGCCGAGGAGTACCAAGCGGCAGAAGGTCAAGAACAATTTTATATACAAGGTATGTGACATTACACCTCTCTCTTAACCCTTTGAAGGTCACGTTTGGGGCAGTCTGCATGGAAGTTGCAACGTAGCTGACTGCTGTGCTTTGCCTTGTGTGTATCTATCTATGTGAGCGTGCGTTTGCAAAATCTGCTGCAGAAGAACGTGTCTTTGAACGTGAGCAGCATGTTACCGAACAAAACCAGGAAGAGACGCAGAAGGAGACTTAGTGACATTCTCCTTTCTGTTCAAACTGCAAGAATGAACGGAAAGTATTCTCTAGTTTGTCTGTATTTACATGTAAAAAACCATGAAAATGCCGGAAATGTTGGGCGCTGGTTTCACCCACTTAAGAAGAAAACTCCCTGTGTCATTGAGTCACTCGTTCCGGAGCTTGTGTGTATTTTATGGCCTAAAAAATGGAGCTTCTGTCTATTGTATGGCCTTTTGTAGGATCTCATGATACAACTGTATTATGGTAGGCATGCAGCTGGGCGGTTTGTTTTTCAGACATTATTTAGGAGGGTTGAGGCTCACAGCTATTTCATGCAGGTTTGTTGCAAACATTTGAGATGAAATCTTGAAGCCCTGGATAATGATCTTAGCCCTCACATCCATTGCCTGGCTTTCCGAGGAGTCTGCGGGGCCCTGCGTAATGATGTTCCGAAGCAAAATCTCAGTTTACTTTACCAGTAGAAGATGCTTAAAGATTGGCCAGAGTCAGGAAGCTCAGGTCCTTGTCCAGAAATTACACTGTGAAGATACTCGATCACATGAATTTCCCACCTGCTCTAATAGTTGCAGCTTTGAACATCTTAAGACAGCAGTGGTCTCTCCACCCCAAAGCTTAAACCTTAACTTGGTATTTTACACTTTAATCTGTCGCTGCATCAGGAATGGAGGCAGGAGAGGATGCAGAGCCAGAATAATGTGTTCATAGTAAGTTGAAAAGCAGTTAAATATGCACGGATACTGTTCCACTAGACAGAAATTACTGTAATCAGGGCTCTGGGGCACATTATGTTGGCTATCTTTAATATTTTTAATATTAATTTTTAATAATTTTAATATTTATTTAAAGATAATCTTCATTATGGAGACTTCCCTATATCACTGTTTTATGTTCTGGAATACAAAGAATTAGGTTTTCAATTTTATTTTTTTTTTTTTTAATGTGAGACCAAAAGGCTCATGGGAGGAGACTGTGTTATCTGTGTACTTAAGAAATTCTACTCTGCCTTCAAATCCCATGTTGCCTAAACATTCACAGTGATGAACATGTCAGAATTCCAGATCCACAGAGACCCAAGACACCAAAACCATTCTGATCAGTCCACCACCAGTTCTGTCAGAAGCGCAGGTAACGGAGTTGTGAGCGCAGCAGAGATCTGCAATTAGATTAACGGAGACTGGGAGAAGTCCAAGGTGACCAAAACAGCCTGAATTCAAAAATTCAATAAATAATTTAAGCACCTGGTGACTTATTGTGTGACCAGACTCTTGGCTGTTAGTTTCTGGTGTCTCAGAGCCTTTCATGCTGCAGGGTCTCTCCTCTCCTCTCCATGGTCCTTTAGAAGCCAGAAGGATTAAGGCTAATTGGCAATAGCGTTGAGAGTTCTTTCCTGTAAACAGGTGACTTCCAGGGTGGTTCAGAGCAATCAAAACTGTTCTAGGAAAGGAACTATTAATAACGCCTGTCATTCAGGCTTACTAATTGGTGTAAGCAAATAATTAAAAGACTTAGGAAACTTTGAAAATCAGATGTTGCTTATTGTAGCACAAGATGCCTTAGTCTGCCATGTACCAAACTAAAATTTACAGCTTTCTGCTTTTTATTCAAAGTATTTGAAGGCAAACAAATCATTCTTTTGGAGTAATTGGGATAAATAATGTTTGGGGTTTTTTTTCACACTTTACTTTAGTACCTTATGGCTGACATTATAGGAGAAATAGTTAGCCTAATATAAAATATCTTTAACAAAACACCTCCCTGAATTCATTTGCTTTGTTCCCTTGTTCATCGTTGTGAATGTTGTGTTTCTGTTCTCGATGGGACTTAGCACCAAGGTCTGGATCATGCCTCCTGGAGTGCAGTTCACCCGGGAAGTGCCCCATCTTCCCTGAAAGAAGAGCATTTTCTCAGTAATGATTTGCATTGTCTGATGAACGCGTGAAAAAGTTCCTCCCAAGTCCTAAGCAGAAGAGGGCAACCCACTGTGGAGTCTGTAGCTGAAGTTTCTGGTGGACTTGGGTTCAGACTAATCCGGCACTTTGAAACCAAACCAGATTTTTGAAAGCAAATGAAAGGACTAAAGCTGGATTTATAAGTTACAGAATAACCTAATGGCTTTGGGTAGCTTAGCTACAAGGTGTTAGTAAACTCTGCCTGTACTGTTAACTAGTGCAGGTGTGACACAGGGGGTACCTTTGGCCAGCTGTCCTGTACATCCCTGACCTTTGTGTTCTCTACCTCGCCGTCCCTGTGACGGATCCTCTCTTCAAAGCCAGAAGCCCAAGACCTGTGATCGTCCAAGTGGCTGACGTTCTGGAGTCATGAACCGATTTAATCTGAGGTCTCACACCTAACGTTAGTTAACTGGGAGGTAGCTTCTAACTCGAACTTTGTTTGGATTTTTTTCTCTTTTAGGCTGCAGCAAGACAGTTTTTAGATGAAGAAGCCGAGCTGTCCCAGCAGGATGCCGATGGCGTTTCATCTGATGAGAGTGACGATGCAGAGAACGAGCTCAGCTCTTCACTTGCTCAGTTCCTGAACGACGACACAGAGGTCACACAAGCGCTGAACGGTGAATGAGGAGAGCTGTTGGTGGTTGTAAGATAAGAGGTGTTGTGTAGCACATGGTGTGTGATAGGCACGGCCGTTCGGTCAGATAATATGTCAGCATGTGTCAGCCAATACGCAGCTGTGGTAAATCGGGTCCTTTCCATCATCTGTTTGAACCTGTTTTTTGTTTGCATGAGTTTCTTGTGTAGTAATTTCCTCGTTGGAGTCTCTACCCTGCCATAGCTTTGTGCAGGCTGGGGTCAGGTCTTTGAGGATTGCGGGGGCAGGAGATTGCCTCTCTGAGTGTCAGCCACCCCCTCGTACACCATTGTGACCGAACAGAAACACCATTTTCCATTTCGCTTTGAAATCTCTGAATCTTTCAGGTCTTCTTTGACAGAGAGACCTAAAATATGACATGAAATAACAATATGGATGTTAAAGATAAAACTACATGAAATTGCAGGATGGAATCATCTTGTTACCATTTAAGGTTCCCAGGTGTTGTGGAGGATTTTTCTCCTCCACTGAAATTGTGAGTTGTTGCCTCTAAGATCCTGCGTGGGCTTCAGTAGATCCACCCCTTTCCATCCAGCCTGTCTGGGAGAGACTAGCCACACGGAAAACCGAGTGACGGGGGTTTGCTGCCCTCCTCCCCGCCCTGGGCATCCAGAGCCCTGCCTGCTCAGAAAAGCAGGCTGGGTACACCTGGGCCTTTGCTCTGGGATGTTCACAGATGTCTGGAGAATTTCAATTTTTTGTTTTGTGAAATACAGGTTTTTGGGAGACTATAGAGAAATTTCTTAATATGGAAAATGTGATGTAAGAACAATGAATTGAAAATTGTATCCCTATTGATACTATATTCTCTTTTGTCTTCTTGTTTAACTCAGACTGCGAGATGAAAGGAGTTTACCTGAAATCTGTGCGCAGTCCAGCTCTTGGCAACAGATACAAAATGGTTCATCGTGAATTCAACAACATGGCAATTTTCTCGCAGGTGTGGAACAACGCGACTGCTGTCCTTGTGAAATTCCAATGGCGTGTCACCCTTTCTGGGTTCTAATCCTACTTTGAAGGGTAGTTTGCAGCCTATTGTTGATAAACAATAAGTTTGAACAAAAGACTTTTGCCTTCACTTTGATTTTTAAGTGAAAGTGTGCAGAGACTATGCTTTGCCAGAAGCATCCACACTCTGCTCTTCAGCCCAAGAGAGGCTGTCAAACAGCATGTGACATAAAACATTTGTACAGTATTTTTTTAGCCACTTAATTTTCCCTTGTTATTTCATGGAGAGCAAAGAAATCACAGACTTGGAAAAACAGATGATCAGGATGGTTCCTTATCTCCCCACAGGTGTTTTTTTTTGTTTCCTGTATTCCTGTTTTTTTTATCACCTTCAGCAAAATAAAGTAGAGATCTATATTTAATGAAAAGGATAAACCACTCTTTTTTGGTTTTTTTTTGTTTGTTTGTTTGGGTTTTTTTGTTAGCACACAGAAATTCAAGTTGTGCTCACTGGTTATCAGGAACTGCTGAGCATGTTCAGCAGGGGAGGGGTCGAGAATTCCCTCAGCCCCGCAGTACTTGGGTGTAGGATGCATTGGATAAGCAAAGTGCAGTTATGGAGGGGAGCAAAATGATTACCATGTTTCAGAATTACAGGGTTTGGTTTTTTCCCCCCCCAGATTCCCGAGCAAGACCAGACTTATGCAGAAGACAGCTTCTGTGTTGGAGAGGAGGAGGAGGAAACTTGCAAAAGAAGTGAATCTAGTGAGGAGGAAGTGTGCGTTAATTTTGATCTTCTGAATAATGAGAACTTTACTAGTGGAAGAAAACAATACCTCACTCGCCGCAGAAAAAAGTTAAACCAGGTTGGGATGGAAGAGAACGGCTCTGTCCCCGTGCAAAAGAAGAAACCATCCCGAATTATTGTCCTCAGTGATTCCAGCGGGGAAGAAACAAGTGTTGGCAACGAGAAGCCCGTGCAAACAGACTGTTTCTGGGCAGAACAGGAAAAAGCTAAGTTACCCGAGTCATTGCTTTCAGTCTCTTCTGTGCAGCACAAAAAAACTGCTGGGGAAATCAGTGTTCATCAGTCTGCGGAGAGCAAGAGCGAGATGCTTCTCGGCTTGAAAGCTTCAGTATCTGAAATGCTGGATTTTCACCCGGAGCCTCAAGCCAGGAGCACGCGCATTCCACCAGCTGCCACCAGTTCTGGTTCAGGGAAGGAGGGTCTCCAGGTTCCCACTGAGGTCGGTGTCAATTCAAAACGAGGACCTTCCTCTCGCCTCACGTTTTGGTAAAGAACCCCACGGGGATGTGCTTCTGGTGAGAACGGAGCAGGTCCGTTCTGCTTCTCCTGCTTTACATCATCTCCCTTTTCTTTGGTATAGGAAGCTTTTGTACTCGCAGGATAACTTGGAGATTATTTTAGCAGCAAATGCAGGAAAATTGTGGATGAGATCCTGTCTGGAGTCTGACAGTCATGGAGGAAAATGGATCTATTCCAATAGTAGAGAGTGTCCACTAATTCCTTGGATTTTATAGTTATAAAACACTTGTTCACTGTCCTAAATTAAGACCCTTCATAGTCTGAGGTTGGGCTCCTGATCGCTGACAGGTTTCTGCCTGACTTGTATCATTTACAGTATTCGGTTTTTGCTGAACTTGTCAGTGAAGGCTGCGTGCTTCGGTCATTCAAGCTGCTAAACCATGAGATCAACTAATTTGGGAGATTGTGCATAGGAGACTAAAGGGTTAATCTGAAAGTCTTGTGTTTTGCAATATCAAAAAACACCTTTAAGAATTGATTAATTGGATTTTTGAAAAAAAAGAAGTGAAACAGAGTGTATCTGTTAAACAGCAGTATGTGAAAACCTTGGGGGTTTTTATCGGCATGTTTCTCTTTTTGCTTCTGTGATCTCTTAGAAATACCGTCTGCTTTTCAACATTCACAGGTGGAAAGTTCTTCGAAGAACACCTGTCAGAGCACTTCAGTTCCACATTGTTCTGCTTCCACAAACCCCTCTTCAGCTACAGCTCTGTTTGCATGTGACCCTCTGGAGAAAAAACCTCCCCTCTGCATCCTGGTAGACAGCCGGGAGATCTCCTCCGGAGCAGAGGTGATTTCTTCTCTGAAGGCAGTTCACGGGGTGAAGGTGCAGGTTTGCTCGCTGGGCAGCAGCGATTACATCATGAGCAACCGCATGGCCGTGGAAAGGAAATTTCTGTCCGAATTACTGAACTCTGTGAACAGGAGTAAAGTCACCCAGCGGATCCAGCGCCTGCAGAGCATGTTTGAGAGGATCTGTGTGATTGTGGAAAAGGACAGGGTTAAGGCAGGTGGGTGTTCCTGGCGGGGCAGCGTGGGGACGCACGGGGCCACACTGGCTTCGTGTATAATATGGAACAGAAAGTAGATTGAAAACTTCTATTTCAGTCTCTGTAGTAGTATAGATAAGGTCACCAGCTGAACATTAAATTTTTTTTTGCTTTTGAGGGCCAGATGGCATAGGCAGAGATACACCACTGGATCCAGAGGGATACGGTGCGTGCTAATTACCATGGTAGGGAAAAGCAGCTTAACTCAAACTTTATTAACTGACCATATTAATAGGGGAAAAAAAACCCCAACTTTAAGACGATTTCAACAAAGATAGTAGAATAAAGGAACAAGCACAATCTTACCTGTGCTTGGAAACAAAAAAAATAGCGAACCCAAGAAAATATTTTTTTTCTAGTAGTAACCTAGTGAGTGGTATGTCAGACTGTCCAGGAAAGTTTTCACGGGTTGTAACCAGTGCGAGGGGCAGCTGGCCTGAGCACACCATCCCATCTCTTCAGCATGCCTCCAAAATGTGGAGAGCAAACCAGGCGATGGCTGCTGCTCGAACAAGCAGAAGATGATCAGCTGAATGAAATCAGCTTTTAGAAGAAGCCAAAAAGAGCACTCCTACCTCCAAAGAGTTCCCTGGGGAAGCTGTGTTTGTGCTATTGCCTCGTGACACACAGCACAGAACGGAGGAGTCTCAAAGACGCCTCCTGACTTGATTAAACATTTGTGGAAAATTTAAGACTATTTCTTTAATTTATATAGTTTGGACAAGCCATTTGTTTTGATTCGAAGACCTAAATCATGGGATCAAACAATTGTACTGATGCTGTCTATTCTCAGTGCCATCTAGACAATAACAGAGAGGTCTTGCTCCCACCTGCTTCACAGAGGATGGACCTAGAGCTCGCAGCTCCAATTAAATTAGAGATGTTCTATAAAATCCTCTATTGAAATTAAATTGTGGATGCAGCTTTGGTTTTGTGACATAAAACTCATTTATTGATGGTTCAGATATGGAAACAGTGATAGAATTGGTCACTGAAGGTGTAGCTTCTCAGCAGGGCTGCAGATAAGTGCCTTTGAGCTGCCTTTTCACCCCTTCAGTGGTTCTGTCCGGTTTTTCTCATTACCCTGTTTCCAGAGTGCTGCTGGTTTCCTGTTTGACACCGAGTTCAAGTGCATTCTTACTTTTGTAGCTTTACTAGACCTCTTCTGATTTGGTCTGGCCTGTTCATCACTTTTGTCATGTGTTCTTCTCCAGCCTCTTGCCTAAGGACATTTCATTTGCGTTTTCAGTGTTAATTCCTAAAACCTACCTCTCAAAGAACCAAGTAAATCCTGCTCCCATGACCCCTTCTGCCTCCCTTCTGTATGATGTTTTCCCTCACCAGGTTTTTCTTTGTGCGTTCTCAAAGCAGAGGCTCTTTGAGCCGTTTTGTTTTGCAAGTGATTCATATTCGGTGTTTGAATCTCACGGGGTTTTCTGAATTTTCACTCCGCAGGAGAAACATCACGATTCTTCCAGCGGACACAGTACTACGACGGTGTGCTCTCAGCCTTGGTCCAGGCTGGGGTCCGAATTCTCTTTAGCTCCTGCCAAGAGGAAACTGCCGGTTTGCTGAAAGACCTGGCTCTGGTGGAGCAAAGGAAAAACGCTGCCATTCGTGTGCCGACGGAGGTGGAGGGGCACAAACGGGAAATGCTCAACTTCTTCTTGACGATTCCCAATCTCAGCTACCTGGCTGCTCTCAATATGTGCCATTACTTTGGCTCCGTGAAGAAGATGGCCAACAGGTAACAGCAAAGATGCACGGCGCGTGCTTTGAAGCCTGCCTTTCCTTTTGCTCTTCTCTCACACAGGCCCTCCTGCTTGGTAGCTGCTCAGGGAGCTCCTTGCTGTTACTGCCAGAGCTCCCCAGGAGCTCGCCTGTCTCCCCAGCAGTCCTGCCCTGCCCCTTGTGCGTTCCTCAGCCTCTTCAAGCTGAGCGGGGCACTGACACGGGCTCCGCTTCCACCATCCCTCCTCCTGCTCTACCTTTTCCTTTCCCCTTCCATGGCATCCTTTTCTCTGCCGCTCGACTGAGCTTGCTTACTGTGGGGTGCTAGCAACCCTCAGAAACCTGGAGAGGTGACCTCCAGCTGCTCGGGGCATTCCCATCACTCTTCCCCCTGGACCCTTCTTGCCCCCTGGCAGTTTCCCCTTTGTCTCGTGCAGCTCCCCGTTGGACATCGCCACCGGTGCCCAGGTCAGCCGGCAGAAGGCGGAGGAGATCTTCCGCTACCTCCACTATGGCTTTGACGCGCAGATGCTGCCCGAGAACCTCTGCGCTAAGGGGAGAAGCAATGCCGTGAGCTGAGGGGTGTCAGAATGGCTTTCTGGACCCCCAGGCTCTTTTCTTTTACATGCACTTTACTGAGTTTGGATTTACTGTAAGATATGTAAATAAATCCTTGCAGAAACCTCCGGGGCTTTTCTGTGTCACGCAGACCCGCGTCTGTGCTGCTGCCCCGGCAGCTGCCCGTCAGCACAGGCTGTACGCGCAGAGCGAGGCGCCTGGCGCTGTGCTCAGGGCTGGGTACGATCATTCCAAAACTTTGAGAATAATGGCTGAAGTGTTTTGGTAAAGTAAAGCTTTCTGGCTCAGGCAGAAAGGAGGGGAGAGAGGGGAAGGTAGTTGGTATTTACTGCAAGACAGGTACCCATGGTTGTCAGGAAAAAAGTGAGTTGCCAAATGTTCCTTGTTCTTCCTGCCCGGAACACGGGAAGGGTTACTGGGGTTGAAGTAGAGGTGGCTGGGCCCAGGGCAGCGAGTTCCCTTGTCCTTAGGTGGCCTCCCAGCTGCCACCTCCTTGTCCCCTGGGACCATGCCTTCACCCTTCCCTCCTGCTCTGGCTGCAGGTGGAGGTGACTCCCCGAGTCCCGCCTGGCTACAGGGGGACAGGCTGTGGGGTGGTGCTGCCACACTCTGGCTGCCTGGCAAAAGAACTCGGTATCTTTATTCCTTTTGGGAGTGTGCTCATGAAGAGGCCGGTGCAGAAGTGAGGGAAATTAATAACTACCCCTGCTGCCACAGGAGGGGTGTGGGCCATGTGTGGGTTTTTAAAAACAAAAGAGGATGAAACCTTCCCCACCCTTACAACCGAAACCAGACTGATGGATAGCTGGTGCATTCTGCTTCTCCCCCCAAAGACTCTGCTTCATACGTGAGTAAAAGAAGCTTGTGCTTTTTTATTACATTAAGGAACTGTAAAAATTCAGACTCTCAGTAGAGGAAATTAAAAAGCAATTCCAGTTAGTTACAGACTGCACCATTATACATTTATTGCACAGCTATATTTCAAATATATTTTATCTTAAAATTAATCAAAACTTGCCAGTAATTGGTATCCAAGAACACTTCCTCCTCCTCCAGGAGAAAGGGAAAGGAGGAGCATGGCCAAGAAGGTAAGTGCGACTTGTACACGTGAAAAGTGACAAACATTGCTGGATAGGCAGCAAGACGAGAATGGTGTTAAAACACGTAAAAACGTTGCAGTCAGTGTTTCCAAACTGAACTCATAACATCACGGGAATACCTTCTCCGAGGGGCAGCCAAGGCCCTTTACTTCATGTGAGAGAAGTGTCAATAAAAATCCCCAAAGTTCATTCATTAAACAGAAAAATAGGAATCGTCCTGTTCTTCCTCGGAGGAGTCTGCTCTTTCAGCCACAAAGAGCTTCCCTACAAGAGAGCTCTCCTTCACTTCTGCAATAAGAAAATCAGGGGAAAATATTAGTGTGCATGCCTGAGCTTAAAAAGCAGTAACAGAAGGTCCAAAAATCAAAGATGCTGATGAGAAACAGACTCTTGCAGAAAAATTATTAAACCCAAAGACTGTGGCCACCCAACAAGCCCGTGGCAGTGTGACAGGAAGAAATGAGGAAGCAGAAATGAGGAGTACTTACTTCTCTCAACACTGAGCTTGTTTCTGTGTGAAGCTGGCGTACCAAGCACACCTCCAGCCTGAGGGAAAGGACAGAAAGGCTCAAGCAGTGGCTCCCGCCCAGGAATGTCAGAGCAGTTTGGGGGGGGACTGTCACAGGCTCAGGATTATGCTGGAATTCAGCCACCCTAGTGCTGTGCTACATTTTCTCTAAAAATTTAAACTGTTCAACTACCACAAACGCTTTCACTAAACTGGAGGCACAAGACATTTTTCTGCTTCTGGGATCTCAGCTTTTTGTGGAAAAGCCAGAAGGATTACAAAAGCTAGGATCCTGAGGGAGTAAATAGATAAATTCAGGGGCTGACAGAAGGCGAGAAGTATTGTTTCCTTTCCCACTGTACAGAAGAATACAGCAGGAACTCGCTGTACCTAGAGACCACTGAAGTCAAGAGCAGTTACAAATCCAGAGAACAAGCCATGTGTTCAATCCTGGCAATAAGTAGCTCTTTCCTAACAAACAGAACTTCTCTCCAAGAGAGGAAGATCTGAAAACCCAGAACTTTGGGAGGAAGGAGGGGAGGGTTCCTGGTTTCACTAGCCTGGGATCCGGGATCCTGCTTAGCAAGGCTTTGCACCCTTACGGTGGAACTAGGCAACATTCAAGGAAAGCGGCATTACCGACTTCTTCGTGACCTTGTCCCAGCTGCCTCTGCTGCCTTGCGTGTTCTTCTGCATTCTGAACACGTGCCTGTCGTAATCTTTCCTGTAGATATAATCGAGCGCGTTAGCATCACTGGTGTGCCGCCTGTGGAGTCCGTTGGATACCGTTAAAGACACTGTCCGTACAGCTCTAATGCAGAAAGTTAGTGTGGCTGTTAAAAACAGCTGTTGGTCAGTTCAATACACCAGCAGCTCTGGGAGCATACCAGCAGAGCAGTGTTTGCTCCTAATGCAAGTACCAGACAAAGCTTCATCATCTTCCCAGATGAAGTTCATTCCCTGTTCAGGAGATAAAATGCCGGTTACTCTGCAACCTTCAAGACCATCCCAGTTTCAGTGAAGCCTGAAGCAATTGGGTTAACGGGGTTAAGACTCAAAACGAGCAGAGAAACCTCTGCTGAGGCCCAAACTGAAGCCAGCTCCCTTCCCCAGGAGTAACAGGACATGCAAGGGCACTGGTTTCGTTGTCCACGCTTAGTTGTGTAGCTTGAACTGCACACGCTGTCAGAGGAAAGAGCTCTCTCTAAACAAATCCCCCACGGACTGGAGGGTTTACCATGCATCCTCCAAGTCTGGAAGTGAACTGGTGTCCCAGTTCCAAATGGTCTTTCTCAGAAGACAAAAAGTAATCTTGGGAAAATGAGAAAGCAAAGGGTTAGCAGAGAGACAGTGGTACGAGTTCTTACCTGTTGATGGGGACCAGCATACCGGGGCTGATATGCTCACACTGAGGGGTTTTCGCCAAAGGGAAGACAGCTGAGGAAGGTGTGATCGGGTTGTCCGTAAGTGCAAAGTCATCATCATCATCATCATCTTGGCTTCCCCGGAATGTCGGCAACTACAAAGCCACATCAGAGCAATCAGTGACCTGCCCTTCTTAACAACAGTGCTGACAAGGCTTCTCCCGGGTCTGTCTCAGAGTGGCGACAGGACACAGCCTCCCGACTCTGTGTCCCTGTGTCCCTCTCCCCCAGGACCAGGAGTCCCAGGGTTTCTATTCTCTCCTCAATAGGCAGTGGCTCCACTCCCTTGCTCCCTTCACTTGTGTTTTTGACTCCACTATGGCCCTGGAGATGCAGAAGGCAGCAGTGTGTGCAGTGCACAGACTGCCAGCATGCAAGGACTCAGGACAGACACCAAACGATGCCTCGATCTTGCTCTTAGTACTCCTCCCATTGATACCAAACACTTTTGTGGCCTTTTTTGGCTGCTACTACACATTCAAAAAATAATTTCTGATTAAAATTACAAGGTCAAAGCTGAACATTCCTACTCAAGAGGAGGATTTCAGGATTAGTTAGTGAACTTCTGGTCATTCCATTTTGAAAAGAGAGGAGAAGTGGAAAGGTTCAGCGAAGAGCAACACGGATGATCAGCAGGTCCTGGGAGGGAGAGCTGTGACTGGGGACCAGGACAGTTGTTCACTGGCTCTTCCCCATGAGAAGAGGATAAAGTCAGCAGATGCAAGTTCAGAACAATTATAAGATTATGCTGCTTCATACAGTGAATAAACCAGCCCTTGGCCCAAGAAACTGCAGATGTGAAGAGTCTGCATGGGTTCAAGGAGGGGCTGGACTCGCCCATGGATGGGAAATCTGCTCGTGACTCCTAAATAGACAGAATTTCTCTCTGGAGATAGACCTCTCACCACACACTACAGAAGGAGGTTTTTTTGCACACTCAAGCTAGGCAAAATTAATCTTTAAAAGAAAAAAAAAAACCAAAAAAAACAAACAGGAGGAGAACCCTTTTGAATCACTGGCTGAAGTTGTATTCTACCAAAAACAGTCTCCTGGAGAGCCCCTCTGCAGAACAGGGTGTCTTGGACAGGGGCACGGTGATTCTTTCATGGCCTATTCCCTTGTACTAGTCATGGGGATTTCTCCGTAGCACATCGCAGTTTGTAGAAAGCAATGAAGCTCCTACTGCTTGAATTTTGACTTTCCAATGAGCCATGGCATTACTCTACTTCTGGATGCGTGTCAATAAGAAATGCTCTGTTCCCACAAGGAAAACCAACAAAACAAAATGTATCAAGGACATACAGGTGCCCTTTGGAGTCCCTATTGGAACTGAGGCACTGGTTTTGATGGGCAGAGCTGGTCTGGACAGGTAACAGCAAAAAGAAAGATGCATCACAAAATACACTTCATAAATTCTCTACAAGGGAAAAAAATATTACCCTCTTGATAAATGAGGGGCTTTCTGTTTACAAATGAAAAGAGGGTCTTAACTAACACCTGCAGTGCATAAATGTGCTTCACCACCGTTAGCCAGCTGTTTCTTGCAGAGCTGGGTAGCGCTCTCCAGCGCTGGGCGTGCTTAGGGGTGCACATGGGGCAGGAGCGGGGCACCCCTCCTGCTTTGGGCACGGACAGCGAGCCTAACCAGGGACACGGGGCGGCTCTTCAGCCCAGAGAGGCAGCAAATAGGAGAGAGGGAGTGAACAGCAGGCGAAGGCCAGGGCGAGAGGGTAACAGAGCTCCCAGAGAAACCCACCCACAGCCAGCGTGGCGAGGTGAGTGGTTCTGAACGAGGAGAGAAATAAAAAAATCCTGTAAAGTACCAGCGTGGCTTTAGGAAACCCCCAGCTCCACAGCACCAGGACCCAGCGCTCAGCCCCAGGACAGCGACAGCACCGTGCCACCCACCCTGCACAGCGCTAGGAGTTCCTCCACAGAGGCGGAGAGGACACCCATCCCACCAGATGGGTTTACACATCCCCTCAGTGGTAGTACTTGTCTGCAGAAGTCGCGTTCCACACGTTCTCACTGCCGGCAATCGCAGTATTGCAATAACAAATCAAGGAAATAAGCCTCTTCCCCCAAATCCACAAGGTTTTATTGATGGAACTGAACCAGCAGACTCGTAACACACCCTTGAAATACCAACCAGAAAAGCACACACACATATACAGTGTTTTCCCAGATTTACCTTCACTCTTCTGTTCTGAAAGGGCGTCGCAGTGAAGATATCGTCGTGGTTGTCCTTTGGTAAATGGTCCAGGAAATCTCTCATCTGCTGCTTTCTTTTGAAGGTTCCCCTTTTGGCAGTTATTGCAACCGGCTCTTTCTTATCTACATGAATCAAAATATTAATTGTTCTAAGGCATGAGTAATGGAGCATGGTTTTAAAATTCATTAACTGCAATCAGTGCTAGTGATAGAGTTCAGTATTCCTCCTTTGGGGAAATGTCTGATAGCTTCTTGGTGATCCTTTGAGTTCTCATACAATTCATGCTTTCAAAAATAATTTCTCTACTACATCTTAATCTGATGCTTGCTCTAGAGCCTTACGTGGCCATTGCAAGTGTCACACATCGCCTGTTTTATTACGATTTAACAGAATTATCCATGCACCTGCATTTCAGAGACAGACGACACCAAGAAATATCACATGTGTCAAGAGGCATAAAGTGCTCAAACAAAGGCTCTGCTGCACAGAGAGCAATTTACCATCCTTGACACAAAGTTTATGGAAAGCTCATCTGAGACTTTGCAAACCTTAATCAAATTACTGCACCTGGGGCTGAAACTACTGGAAAGACAGGACTTTGTCTCTTCCACTGGTGCATGTATTCCTGTCCTCTGCTTTCTGTTACAAGTGACTTTCAGGGCAGACTTAGAAGAACATCTTCCCCATATCCTCATTTTTAGACAAAAGCTAAAATAGCTGCTTGCACAGACAGTCAAGTAAAGGAAAAAATTAATCCCCAGTTCACAGATTTTCAGAATAACAAAGTATTTTTATCTCTATGCCAAGATTCATCGTTAACAGGACAGACTCATCTTCTGAAAGAAAGCCAGCAAACAGCTCCTTCAATGTCAAATACCAGGTGAAACAGGAAAAAACCCTCTATGGGAGATCAGCAGTGGAGACATGTACAGCAACGTTAGCAAAAGCTTTCCTAATCACAGAAGTGATGCCTGGCAGGTTCTCACACAAATTCTGTAGCTGCAACAAACATTTCAAAGAAACGTTTAACTAAAGTGCATGCCCTGCATTTGAACCCTCAGTCTGCTGCTTTTCCAAGTCTGCACAAAATCACAGTTCACTGACTTCAAGGGCAGGGAAACCTGCTGAGATCTGCTCTGATCTGCGTTACAGGGGCTACAGAACGGGAGCCAAGCGCTCCCGCGTGAAGTCCAGTAACTGCGAGTAGCCTGGGTCACCTCATCTGGAGAGAAAAAAATATTTTAATGCTTTCACTAAATGGAGACTGATGCACGCTTTAACCACCGAGAAACATCACTGGAACCGTCTTTGCCCACAGTTGTGTGACACTGAAAAGCTTCAGCTTCCAATGGCTGAGCGGTGGCAAGTCTCTGTCAGCTAGAGGGGTTGCTGTCAAACAGCTTTGCTTACCTACGCACCTACTAACTCATTGAACCTCCTCTGTGTTAAGTAACTGGATTGAGCATCTTGTGCCTTCCACTTCAGGGCATCCTTACTCTCCGAAAACATGAATAAAACATCCTTTCTCGTTACTTCAGTCATTTTTGACAGCCTCCAAGCTCTGCAACAAACCTTTAAACCACAGAAGATAACCTTCTTGGCTACTGGACTCTGATATGTGTCTATGTCTGCATCTCCCATTCCATAATAAAGACTGAATTTGGAATTATGTAGAGACAGGAATGTACCCAGACCCAAGATGTCAGTACCTTTCTGTTCTGGTTTTCCTGAAGAGGTGGTCTTCTTGGCTTGCGTTTTGGAACCTTTTGCCTGTTGTTCCTCTACATACTTCTGCTGGCATTCTTCAGCAGAGCGGGACCCCACGGCCATGGCCACCTCCACCCAGAAGCCGTTCCTGTGCTTTGGAAAGGAAGCAATGGCCCTGCCAAGAGAACAAAGCCACAGCCCTCGTCACGCAGAAGGATCTGCACAACGCTGCTAAGCGAAACACCAACTGCCCTTCCTAGAAACGACACCGGGAGTTGGATAGAGAGAATCTTGCCTCTGTTGTCTTGTCCAGACACTTTAAACAATGCAAAAATGTATCTGAACAAGTTAAGCTAACAGCTCAGTTACAAGGTAAATTTCTTCCTTATTTACAGCAGCGCCTCTCCACCCCCCCGAGACATGAGCTCAAGGCTTTCCAGGTTTCTCATCTAAAAACCCAAACCCAAACATGAGAATGTTATTACTTAGTGTATATATTAAACACTGTTTGGTAGCTTAAGTAATTGGCCAATGCATTAATTAAACACTCTTGCAGTTAATCTTCCCTTTACAGAACTAAAATGCATAAGCATGTCGTGTTTAACATTTTATTCCATTAGTGGAGACAATACGCTAGCTCTGATTTACTGCCTAAATAGGAAAACTTTTACCAGATTATTTACTCACTCGTGTTTTTCAGTTTCACTCGTAGGAATGTTTATCACTTTTGACAAGATAAAGTATGTGGTTTTGAAAAACAGGCAGATGAGTAGGTTCACAAAATTTTGCCTAACATGGGTGTTCCTCTCACTTTACACTGATGACGGCGGTAGGGGCTGCTGCGAGATCATGCATCTACAGTTATTTTAGAAAATACTCAGTTGTCTCCTTTATTTTGCTATTTTTTAATTTGTTAGCAAAATATATTTTCTAAGAGTGAATTAAAATGCAAAGGAAACCTTTACAGGTTTAAGAAGAGAGACCGAATCTGAAAAATCCAAATCCAGAGCATCCAAACCCTTCAGTATATTGTGACTCCCGATCGCTGAGGGAATCTTTGCCCTGTGAAGGCAGGGCAACCACTTGCCTGTAGAGCTTCTGTAATTCCTTTTCAGACCAACCATCAGCTGCCCTTGGAAAAGGTTCTAGAGATTTCTGCACCTTTTTCCTCTCAGGTTCTCTTGCTTTTGCTGCTGCAGACTTGGCAGTATTAGAAACTTTACAGTTTGGGTTTTTATTGGGTACTTTTAAATTCCTTTCTTTTACTTGAAACTCCTCTCCACTGGTTTCAGACTCAGTGTCAGAGTCAAGCAAACACCTCGGAGGGTTGATTCTGTTTCTTGTCCTCATTGCCCTCTCAGGCAGGTGGGAAGTACTGGACTCACTAGAAGGTGTTTTTCCTTCAAGTAAGTCAGAACCATCAGTGGAACTGGGCACACTTTGCCTCGATGCCACATCGTGGGAGGCAGCAGAGTGTTTTACTGTCTTTCGTTCACCTGACACCTTGTTTGCATCATCCTGTGAGCTTGTACACCTAGAGTAAGGTTGAGAGGTTTGAGTCACTTTTGTAAATAAAGGTTTATTTTTCCTTTTGATAGCCAGTGGGACATCTTCACTGGATTCCTCTTCCTCAGATTTGCTTGATGAGTCTTCTCTTAAATGCTTGTCTTGAAGGTGTCTGGATGACCTCAAAGAGTACTTGTAAGCCTGCTGATGCATAGGCAGCTCTTCAGGTTCTGTTCCTCTCTTTTCCTTTGCCATTCCTGGGTTTCTGCTCTTATCATTATATCTATTCAGTGCTTCCACATTTAAGGGAGTCAGCTCAACAGAAAGCTGTGTTTTAGTTTTTGTGCTAGTGATTGCACGATCACTTCCATCATCATCTGAAATAAAGCACTTGGGCTTCTTGCTTCCGGCAGACTTGGCTTCTCTTTTGGAACTTACTGCTTTTTCATTGTTTTTCCCTGAAAGAGAGGATGTCAGTATAACAACACACATCGCCACGTAAATCATTGCTGTGTTCTCTGACACACGAAGAACAGATGCAATGCAAATGACTAAAAGAATTAGGATTATCAAGGCTACAAAAGGGAACAAGTATTGAGCAGATAGAAAATAAAATAGTAAACAGAAAATGTTTCATCGCTAAAATGCGGTGACTGAGGTTGAGCAAACACTAATATCCCAAAAGCTTGACTTGTGCTACGAATCGCTTTTCTGCGGGAAACATTACAGTTGCTTTAAAAGAGAAACGTATGCTTTATATTTACATTGTTTTCAGGGTTCTACTATTTCCCACATTTTATTAAAAATAATGGGTTTAAAGCACTCTTAATACACTTTTTTTCCCTACATAGGAATTTCATTAATTTTATTTATGTGTCTTAAAAAGTAAAGCCAGACCACCAGAGACTGGACTGAGCTTCTCCTCCCCCTCTACTCTGCCCTGGTGAGACCGCATCTGGAATATTGTGTCCAGTTCTGGGCCCCTCAGTTCAAGAAGGACAGGGAACTGCTGGAGAGAGTCCAGCGCAGAGCCACAAAGATGATGAAGGGAATGGAGCATCTCCCTTATGAGGAAAGGCTGAGGGAGCTGGGTCTCTTNGCAGGGGGATTGGACTGGATGATCTTTCAAGGTCCCTTCCAATCCCTAACATTCTGTGATTCTGTGAGCTCCGCTTCTCTTCGGGCTCTCTCAAGTCACACCTAATAGCTATGTTGAGAGATCCAAAGTACAGGAGCAGAAACTTCAAACCAATCATAATCCTTTCATTTCAATTTCTGGAACGACATCTGCATGTTCCCATTATGTAAATAAAGATGTGATTTACAAACACAGTTTCTATTCGGAGCTGTACAACTAGGAAGCCAGGCATTAATGCTACTCTGATAATCCCTCACAGAAGCAGCAATCCACCACTAAAAGATTTAAACGATTGCTTTGCACTACCAGGACACCACCGTACTGCTCCAGCACCAAACTCGTAATCCCATTGATTCTAGGTAATAACTTTAAAAGAAAAAAAAAAAATTACCTTTACTTTGTTTTTTTGGCATTTCTTCTGTTGTCTTCATTACTTCCTTTCTTTTATTCTTCTTAGAGATGGAACTCATCCTTCCTTGGAATTTTTCACTACTACACATCTTCAAAATAAAACAATTTAATCTAAACTTCTGCAAGAGATTACATATCAAGCCTACCGATGCCAGCTCTGAAAAAGCCAAACGTTTACAGGATGGGTAGATTTAAAAGTCACCTACATCGACCAGTATCTACTAAACACAGCTTGATGAACACAGGCATTTTAAAATGTTTTTATAATGTTTTCAAGATTTCCTTCCTTTTTCAGGTACTTCTAAGAGCTGCACTCTTTGTTAGATACCTAACCAAGTTTATTTGTTATATTTAAGACACATTTCAGTAACAACACGCAAAAGAATCTTACCAGGCTCAGATAATCTATTCCACCTTTTTCTACAGTAACATTTAGCTGCTGATCAACCACCTCACGTTGCCCACACCAGAAACTTAGTGGTGGTTTAACAAGCCGGCCGCTACGGGTGTAAACTCCGTTTGAGTCACTCACCCTGGAATGGCACTTTGGTGTTGTATCTACGAGAAAAAACAAGAAATCCAGTTTCGTCCCAAATATTGTATTGAAAATTCATCTCTGCAGACTTCACAAGCATAGGAACAATACTGTGCTTAAAGCAGCTCGTTTGCACTTGGTACATGGAAAATACAAAACTTACTACATTACGTTGTTCTTTTCAAAGTGTCCAGGTCAGAAATAAGCATACCTTGACACGGCTGAAGTAATCGTCTTCATATATTACAAAATTTACTGTTGTGAACTATTTATTTTTACTTTGTTTAGAAGGTTATAAATACTGTAAAAGTCATATGGGGAAGTAGAATGATAAAGAGAAGTTGTCACACTGACCAGATCCTAACTGTAACGAGAGAACAAAATAAAGCAGCTTTCCTAGTGTTAGGAAGCCATTCTGATTACAGCATTAACAAACACTACGATGAAGTTTTTGCCAGCGCCCTACTGGAATCTTTGACAAGATATTAAAAGGAAGTCCAAGTTCAAACCAAAATCTATTAGTGTCCATAACAAATCTAGGGTTGTGTTACAAGGCAACAAAAAAACAGGTGGATCAGTAGGTTATGGCTTTACAACCATTTCCTTCAGAAACAAAGCCAACGTAATGAATTTTTCCACAATCCATTCCATCCATCCCCAATTGTTATCACTCTCTACGCCTCAACTGTGGCAGAAACATTCAGATGCCGTAAAATAAACCTGCTCAAGGACTTGACACGAGTTAAAACTAACCCAGCTGCACTGCAGGAAGGGAGTCCCAAGGATGGAGCCTTGACAGAGGTATGAAATCCCACAGGCATCCCAGAACTAAGAAGAGAGTTCGTTATGCAAAACAGCAACTGGAAAAAAATTAAGGTTGCTGTCAGAATAAACAGCTCTGGAGTCATTGCCTTCAGCTACCACAGACCACAACAGTCTCCTGCTTCTTTCCCAGGGTTTACCCCCAGGATAGCCCCCCTGTTGTACACTTGTTGTAGCTGTTGTACACCAGCAAACCAGAAAAAAAGAAACAAGCCAATGCTCTTGATCATTGCAGTCAAAGTGAACACAAACAAAAACTTCACCTAGCTGGTTTGTTACCTCTTCCACACAGCCTCATTAAAGATACAAACCAGAGAGATACTAGATATTTTTTATTGGGGAAAACAGCTCCCAAAAAAAACCCATCTTTAAAAAAAATATCATTAAATACTCACACTTGTTTTCATAATTCTTTGGTAATACTTCATAGGTGGTGTTTCTGGTTTCACGATTCCTTACATTTCTTGCTGTGTCTTCTGCATTTTCCAACACATCTGTACCCACCACTGAGGCACTCTCTTCATTCTCACCACTATGGTTTTTTTGTTCTTTCCTAATGATTTAGAGTTTAAGAAAATAAATAATAAGCACCTGAAAAAGTTGTCCTTTCACAACACATTAACTTACATAAACTCAAAGTCTTCTCCTCACCTTGGTAAAAGCCCAACAGCACAGTGCAGCTGTACTCATACAGACACCGTGAGAGGCACTACAGCTTGTCTTTACTCCAGAACCTCAATAAATACTTAAAAAGGACATTGCAATGAAACAGAATCTCCAAAGAAATTACCTTCTTCTTCCCTCAAGAAACACCTCAACATATTCCTTCCACTTTTTGGGAAACCCCTTTGAAAATCTTTTGATGAAATGGTAGGGAAATCCTGTTTGACACAAAAGTAGCATTAACAATAGCTAAGCAATACTTTTAATCAGTAAGGGTAGAATCAAGACTTAGACCCTAAAAATCAATCAGTTTACTAACTTACAAAGCACTGACACCCTAACTAGTCTGTCTCCAAACAGAAATTCCACATAGTGGTGCAGAGCTGGTCGTTAGTTACTGACTAGTGAGTCACAGATGAGTGAACAACAGAGTAATTTCAGCAGCGTATAACAATGCCTAGTTGAATGTCTTAGCACTACTTAAATGCCAAAACATTGACCAAAATGACATAGAGGCAATCTTAGCAAAAAAGCATTCTTTAAAAGAGTGTGCCTATTAGCCAATTTCACGATCTGAAAGCCCTCTCTGTAACTGCAGCACCCTAAAAACACCAGCTACAATTAATAATAGATTGTATTTCAAGATCCGATGCTGGAATCCCTCTCCAGCATGTGCTCAATACCCACTGAGCCCAATTAGCAGGATAAGACAAAACATTCCCTTCAGCAGTATATTCAGTCATGAATTTTATACCCTTCTCAGTCTGTATTGCTGCATTAAGAATCACCTTCTTACCTTCTTTTTTCATCAAAGCCGAATTCATACGTCCCTGTAGCACATAGATACTGCCGGACGAGGTTTTCACTTGGTTGCGTGCTATGCACTCCACAATTGCAGTGCTGTGCCAAAGCACATCTTTCATATCTCTGAGAAAAGACAGATAAGAACAAAAATAAAAAACTGTTTTCATAAAAGAATGAATTTAAAACTAGAATACTGATATTTCGCATGAGACTGGCAGGGATACATACTTTATGAGCCATACGGACACTGGCAGGGTGCGCTAGGTTTTCTTTCCCTAGCTTGGAAGAAAAGCAGTTCTTGTCTAACCCGTGGACAGGAGACAGAACGAACACGTCACCTGCTTCAAACCTTGGTCACAGAACGCTAGCGTGACATTAGGCTGCAGAAGAAACGTGGCCTAAAGGGCTCCATCCACCTTATTATTGCAGTGATACCATTACACAAGTTATAAAACTACCATTATACAGGTGAAATGTATATTTTCCCCAGGATTTTTATATTTATTTCTGACCTGCCTATTTAAAGACAAGAACAACTGAAGAAGGGGCCCTAATATGTGAAAAAATAAGAGTTCTTAAGAAATTATTATGAGAAATAAAAAGCAGACCCAAGCATTAAAGCAGAAAATCTACATAGAGTGTTGGGAGTTTTTGGTTCTGTTTTTTGCGGTTTTTTTAAATATAATTTTACAACAGCAACCAACAGACCAAACTACAGAACAGTATTAAGGACTGAAACCCAAGACGACAGTGAAAACATTCCCCTGTATAACTTGTCACTAAATATGACCAGATGTCAGTTGAGAGGGTCTATAAAGCAAATCAAATATATCACGTGTAAGCAACATGCATCAGGTACACCAGCACAAACAAAGAGAGAAAATGTTGCTGGCAGAGAAGTGTGCAAAGTGAGAGGATCAGTACTTTCCATACAGACATGAAACAAATGTCAATTCCTACTACAAATCCTCCCGCAGAATATGCAGCCTCCCAACATTGTTCACTAAGCTACTGAGTTACTTCCTTTCACTGCGCTACTGTGACAGCCCACCAGCACATTTTACATTGCATTTAAATCAGAAAACCTTTTCTTACTTCCGTTTTCCTTCAACAAATATTGCAGTGTTACCATCCATCACGTTAATTCTCCAACTGGTTAGGCAGATATTTTTCTGTTATCAAAAAAAAAAAGGACATTTTTAAATTAGACTAAGCTATGCAATATCACCAAGGCATTAGCAAAATAGAAATTACTTCCTGTATAACTTGAGAAGATATTTAGCACCATCCTCCAGACCAGAAAACCTGAAAACAATCATTATACGCATAAATGCTGAAGCAAGTGAAGACAGGAATTAAAATTATAGAAAGTTTTGAGTAATTTAATGTTGACTTTCAGAAGACAAAGTAATTGGCCAAGACCTCTAGCAAATCCAAAGAGCTCCTCACAAAAATTACCAGCACTATGCAGCACCTCTTACACTGTCATCTGTCCTCTGTTACTGTTCAGAAAGTGTTATCCATGAAAAACTCCCACTGTATGTAACAGCTCTGTTATTGCTAACATTTAGGCAGTATTGAAATGGCTGTGTCTGATATTGCAAACTCCTGACGCACACACTGCTGCACTACCTACATCTTGCACTAAACAGTCAGCAAGCCAGTTGCCCTGGAGTTACAGTCTGGAAAACTGCGTGGAACATATGACTTTGTTTTAAAAAAAGGTTCTCGGGAAACAATTTTTTAGCTTCTGAAAATATTGCTATTTCTCCTCACAACTTCAGTTCATAAACTCCAGATCTTATCTTTAATGATATTTGCCTTTTGACCATCAGGCTTGACTTCTCTGAAGATCTGGACAGTGATTCAGCCCTGATGGAGGAAAGGTACCCAACACGTACAGCCAGCACCTACTTGACTCTCAAACCTGTAGAGAACTCTTTCGGCCCATACTGTGGCTTGGGAATACTAAACCAAAAGACCTTCTTTTATAAAAAAAAAAACTACAACAAAAACCAAAAAACCAAAACCCTAATCTACCAAACCAACAAAAAACAAAAAAACAAAACCCTAAACTACCAAACAAAACAAAACAAAAACAACCCCTGACTATTCTCATCTTGGAGTACAGGGAAAAAAGAAATCCTTTTGATGGGAAAGCATCTACCAGTATAATCTAATAAAAGAACAGTTTATTCTCTTCTGAGCACGCATTACTTTTTGACAAGAAAAAATAAATAAATCGCAACTACGAGCTACAAGCAGCCCACAGGAATGTATCAGTTGCCCTAAAGTATTAAGTTCTCCCACCTCTTTGCCTGCTTTGCCAGCAACTTGATCTGTATGAGGTTTACCCAAAGGGACCTCACTGCCTTCTTTTGGCTTTTGCTTCCCTGGAATGTGGGCTTTGGGAGAAGAGAGCAGAATACTACATAAGCACTGTGAGGGCTTTTGAGAATTAGTCTCTGGTATTTTTTCTGCTCCGTGAGCCCCTTGCTTATTACTTGGCTCCAACTCTCTTCCATCTTGATGAAGATCAGCGTTTAAATTCATAGCGTCAGTCACTGTACTAAGAGACATTTCATCATCAGCCTCCATTGATTCCACAATGAAGTTATCCTGATCATCCTGATCAGTGGCCACCTGCTCTGGAGGATTATTCCTGAGCTGCTCAGCAAAAGCAGATTTGACTAATGGCTTTTCTGTAGTTGTGGAAGGAGGAATGTTCTGCCTGGTTGCATTTGAAGCTGTTGGATCTGCCCCTTAAAAAAAAAAAAAAAGGAATAACAAGGAAATTAGTGATATTTGAGAATTAATAAAAGTACATTCATAAAGTTAGCTCCGTTTTCAATACGAGGAGGTTGTACTGATTAGCATTACAATTGTGAAAGCACTGCCTATTGCAATTGTTCATGTTAACAGTGGGCCACTCTTGACTAGCTTTTCCTCACCCGCAGATCAATACCCCTGCTGTTAAGGATTTACAGATACCCCACTTTCCCCCAAAACCAAGTTAACACACACCATACCTGTTAATAGTATATCTTTACCATTCTTACTATCTCTTCTTTAATGAATCCTCCTTGCAGAGCTGTCCTGGTTTCACAAAACCCAACACCTCAAATATTTCCATCTTTGCAGACATCAAGACCTGGACTTCTAGCCATGCTGCTGCTATGCTGGGAGCTACAAGCACTGGGGTCTGAGTTTGCAAATAAATTAAGTTCAGTTTTGAAGTTGAACACTACCAAGACTTTAGCATGCATCTGCATTTTCAAAACTGAATTACAGGACAGAAGCATATACAGGCTTGCTATCAAATAAGAACATGGAAAAAACCAAACCAAGAGAATGTATCATGGAACCAAACCTTTTCTCTTTAGGTATTAAAAGCTAAGGGGGGCGGGGAAGCCAGCATATATATAAGAGGTGTAGGATTTTCCTAGGTTTCTTCATTTTCCACTGTGTGCAGACTACAAAGAAAGAACACCACTCTGCTAAAGCACACAAGACATAAGCAAGAACAGAAACCCTGAAGTCCAGAAAGTTTTTGAAGTGTTTTTAAGAGCAATACCAAGTACCTTTTTGCTGCTGCTGCAATTTCTGCTTTATACGCAAGAAGAACTTCTGAGGGGATTCTAATACGAGAGGGTCTACAGCCAGTGCTTTCACGGTCTGGTTCGCCGGAATCCGATTGCAAGGTAATTCTGGAAAATAATAATACAAATAAAATCTTTGAATTTGGGGAAGAAAAACATTTTCATGTCTGGAACAGGGGCAGCAAAGTACATACTTCATAAGATACTAAACTCCACTAGGCAACAATGTTTTCTTTTCTTTCCCAAGATGGATGGGCAATAAGGCCTTTCCCTTTTCATCAGGGGGTAGCTGTTGCGTTGCCTCAGCTGCATGTGAGAAACGCCCTCAGGTGTGTGTCTGCATCTCTGGATGTAACCCAACCCACAGGGATCCACAGGAGCGTGGAGGTGCCTGCGAACGGGATGTGTTTCATAGTGGTGAGTGAGGTCTAACAAGCAGCACCACTACTAACCCCTTTCAATATTTGATCAAAAGTCATTATCAATCTGTGATGTGATGATGCAAGGGCAAAAATACACCTTTTGGAAAGGTGTTCTTAAAAAGGAATGAAAACTTTCAGAGCTTTCACTTTTTAGTAAAAACATAGAATCACAGAATGCTTTGGGTTGGAAGGGATCTTTCAAGGTCACCTAGTCCAACCCCCCTGCCATGGGCAGGGACACCTCCGACTAGCTCAGGTTGCTCAGAGCCCTGTCCAACCCAGCCATGAATGTTTCTAGGGACTGGACGTCTACCATCTCTCTGGACAACCTGTACCAGTGTTTTACCACCCTCAGTGTGAAAAATTTCTTCCTTATATCTAGTCTGAATCTACCTTCTTTTAGTTCAAACCCGTTACCCCTCATCCTATAGCTACAGGCCCTAACATCTCTCCTGCAGCCCCCTTTCAGCACTGGAAGGTCTCCCCGGAGCCTTCTCTTCTCCAGGCTGCACACCCCCAACTCTCTCAGCCTGTCCTCGCACGGGAGCTGCTCCAGCCTCGGACCATCTCCGGGGCTCCTCTGGCCCCGCTCCAGCAGCTCCGTGTCTGTCCTGTGCTGAGGACCCCAGAGCTGGGTGCAGCACTGCAGGGAAGTCAGCAGAGCAGAGCAGCCCCCCTTGTCCTGCTGGTCACGCTGCTGGTGACACAGCCCAGGACACGGTTGGTTTCTGAGCTGCGAGTGCACATTGCTGGCTCATGTTCAGCTTCTCATCCCCCAGCACTCCCAAGTCCTCCTCAGGGCTGCTCTCAACCCATTCTCCTCCCAGCCTGTATTGATACCGAACCAGGTGCAGGACCTTGCACTTGGCCTCGCTGAACCTGATGAGGTTCCTCATGGGCCCACTTCTTGAACTGTCCCTCTGGATGGCATCCTGTCCCTTAGGCATGTCAGCTGCACCACTCAGCTTGGTGTCGCCTGCAAATTGGCCCAGGGTGCACTGGATCCCACTGCTGAAGTCATTGCTGAAGATATTAACCAGTACTGGTCCCAGTAGGGACCCCTGAGGGATACCACTCATCACTGACCTCCATCTGGACACTGTGCTGTTGACCACTACCCTCTGGATGTGACCATCTAGCCAATTCCTCATCCACCAAACAGTCCATCTATCAAATCCATAGTTCTTCAATTCAGAGAGAAGGATCTTGTGGGACACTGTGTCAAAGGCCTTACAGAAGTCCAGATAAATTATATCAGTGGCTCTTCCCTCGTCCGCTGATGTCACTCTAGTTTCGAAGGCCACTAGGCTGGTCGGGCAGGTCTTGCCCTTGGTGAAGCCATGCCAGCTCTCTCGAATCACCTCTCCATCCTGCATGTACCATAGCACAGCTTCGAGGAGGATCTGTTCCAGGATCTCCCCAGGCACAGAGGTTGGTATTTCCCCGGGTCCTCCTTGATACACTTTTTAAAATAGGTCCAACATCTCCCTTTTTCCAGTCACTATAGTTTTTGTTTAATCTCAACTTTATTGTATCCAACAGAAATAATGAAAGTAAAACGTGGTTTTAGGAAGACTTCTTCATATCTAACCATAAAATGAGGGCACTGCCTCCTTCATAACAGGTAGGTCTTAACCCCCACCCAAAACTGGATAAAAGTTTAGTACAGGAGATTCACAAGTACTGGATACAGGAATACATGCCGTGATGAAGCATAACCCTTCTGAGAAACCACCCAGCATTTCAGTGGGTCTCCTGCTCTGGGTGATCACAGTGTGAGAATAACGGGGCACCACCCCAGGACACCTTCCTCTTTAAAATATGTTACCTTTACAGACACACAGCTCTGGGACGTGAACCAGAAGGAAGGCCATGCCTACCTGCCCACAGCACCTTTCTCACTAGCCCAGGTTGCCCAAAGCCTCATCCAGCCTGGCCTTGAACCCCTCCAGGGATGGGGCATCCACAGCTTCTCTGGGCACCCTGGGCCACTGCCTCACCCCCCGCACAGGAAAACATTTCTTCCTCACATCTCATCTCCATCTCCCCTCTTCCAGCTTCAAACCGATCCCCTCATCCTGTCACTACACTCCCTATAAAGGATCAACTTTTTAATTTTTTTTCTGAGATAAAAATCAACTACGGTACAGGCACATCTTAGCATCAAAAACCCTCCATCCAAACTTCTTTTTCAGGGGTAAGCCCAATACCGGCAGCAATGTCTTTTACACCGAGCACACCCTGGCTGCTTTCCAGGCCCTGGAAGAGCCGTGAGCGACACGCGGAGGCAGTTGTACCCACCTCTACTTTCAGTACCAGACGGATTTCCCGGAGAAGCGATGAACAAACCTCGCTCTGGCCGGACACCCCCACCGGGCGCCCCGGCGGCTCTCTGCCCGCCTTCTGCCGGGCCAGGCTTCCTGGGCCCGCGGCCCTGCTGCAGGCGGTCGGTGGCGGGGGTCAGGATCAGGTCCCTGGCGCAGCTCCGCGGAGGCGCCTCTCCCGCTCTGTCCCCCTGCCGCTGCAGGGCCCTGGCCTTCATCCGCTGGAAGATCTTCGCCGGGGACTCGCCGGCGGGAGGCTGGCCAGCCCGTCGCTTCTGGCACCGCTCGGGGCCGAGCAGGATCTCGCTGACATCCAGCGGCTCCGGCCCACCCGCGCTGCCCGCCACCAGCGTGGCCTGGAAGACGCCGTCAGCCGCCGGCCTCGCAGCGCGGCTCTCCCCGCGGCCCGCGGGCTCCGCGGCGGTGCCCTGGAGCCTCAGGAGCTCCTTCAGGGGAGTCAGCGAGCCCTCAGGGACGCTACTGAGGGGCACCGACTGGAACGGCAGCTCTCCCCTGCGGCGGGCGGCAGCCCCGGCGGGGCTCCGAGCGGGTATCACGACCATCGCGCCGCGGGGTCCCGCGGGGCCCTCCCGGGCGGGGTCTCCCCTCAGCCCCGCGCTCTCCTCCTCAGACGCCGCCGGCGGCGCGCACAGCGGCGCACCCCGCCATAGCTGTTAGAAGATTTGAGCGCAGCCGCCGCGCGCGGATTGGCAGAGAGGAGCCGTGGCGTCACTGCCTGCCTGGGCAGCGACAAGCAGCGCGGGGGGGAACGCTGCCGAGGGGAACGACGCTGCGGAGAACAGCAGCATGACCTCCCCCAGCGGCCTCCCCTGGCGGGGGTGGTTCAGCCCGATGGGCGTGGTCTGCGGCGCTGCGGCGCGGGCGGCCGTTGGTGGCCGGGAGGGAGGAGCCGCTGTGGGGGTGCCCTCGCCCGGGGCGGTGGGAGCGGGGCTGGCGGGGGCCCCGCGCTGAGGAGCCTCCGGCTGCGTTGTGCCGCCGGCGAGAGGAGGGCGAGCAGGGCGCCGGGGGCTCTGCCTCTCGCCACGGCCCGTGAGGCCGCCCGCGGTGCCCAGTCAGCTGCGGGGAGCAGCGCGCGAGCGTTCGCGGGGCACTGCCGGCGCGAGGAGGGTGAACCCGGCGGGCAGAGGCGATCGGCGGGGTGCGGAGCCGCGGGTCAGCCCCGGAGTAGGGCGGCGGGATCGAGAGAGAGTGCCCCAGGCCTTCAGAGCCCGCAGGGTGAGCGGGGCAGAGCGCGGGCTGCGGGGCCTGGGTGCGGTACAGAGCGGGGCAAGGGGGGCGAGCGGCTCGCTAGCCCGTGGCAGCAGTGCCAGAGCTGGCCTGTGAAATCACCCAGGAACAAATCCAGCCTGTGACCGTTGGGCTGGGGGGGGGTGATTAGCGCTCGGAAGCAGCAGCAGGTGGTTGTCCGCGTGCCGGGCGGAGGTGAAGCGGCAGAGCCCCGCTGGGGTGGGGCAGCGGCAGTGCCCAGCTGTGCCCCGCTGCCCCCGGCCGACCGGGAGGCTCCCTGCTGAGCTAGGGGAACCTGCTGTGCCCCAGCAGCTAGGCTTAGAAATCCCTTTATTTAAAAATTATTTCGATATTTATATACTTTATCCTCAGTGTTTACTGTAATTGACTAAATGCTTGTTAATAAAGAGTAGCTGCATTTTAAAAAAAAAAGTTATGCTGGATATCTTGGGCTTCTAGTTGGTATTTTGCAATATAATTTTTTTTTTTTTTAATTAAAGTCTTTGGGCTTTTTACAGGAAATGCCAGCACTAATTAGAGGCCCAGATTAAATAGTGGACAGTGATACTGTGCTTGCTGCTACCCCAGATTTCTAAGAATTTGTATGCAGAGGAGAAAAGTCCAGGCACACAGCTGTCAGAGTTTAGGAATCAAAGGTAGGTGAGTCTCTGGGGAGTGGGGCCATAAGCTGTAAAGAAAAGAGTTCAGGGAGAAGTGTTTTGTGAAAACAGGTTGTATGGCCTTGAAGTGTCTTGGTGAGGGTTTCGCGTGCTTCTGAGCTGCTCCAGGCGCTAAGGAAGAGTATCTCCTCCAGGCGTTAAATCTGGAGAGAGTAAGCTGGGCAGACACTGCCCGGGGTACTACGGCATGGGAATGCTCAGAGGCCGAGAGCAAGCGTTTTGGGAAAGGTTCACAGAAGGGATCTCTGCGAGCAGGACCAGCGCTTCTGCTGTTTGCTGCTGGCCTCGGCTCCCTGCACCGCTCCCGCTGTGGCGGGTGGGGAGCGGGGGTCTCCGAGGGTCGCAATGGGGCTGGTGGCCACTGCTGGGGAGAGCAGCTGGAGAAGGCGGGGGGGAAATGAACATGAAAGAGTCAAAACAGGAATGGGGAGCAAAGGCTGCGCTTGCATGTTTACGTTTTACATGAGTTGTTACATGGCTGGTTGTGGTTTGGGTATAGTAGGCTGTGGTAGGGTCTCAGCATGGCCAGCACAGCACTGGTGGGCCAAAAGCTGCATAACCATCTGTTTAATTCCCTGTAATTGTATCTTACGGTGTCTTTGCACTGTAATGGTTCAGCTCCTCAAATAGAAAAAAAAAGTTGGAAAAAAATAATAGTTGAATCCACAATTTGTTCCTTATCTCTCACCTTATTGTTACCATAGTTTCTGGAACACTTATGAGAGCAGCTTTTGCCTAAGTAGTCAAAAGCAAAGAAAATTGGTTTCGCTTGTTACTTGCAGAAGCCAACGTATTTTTTTTTCCAAAAGGGGGAAAAAGGTAGCATCCACAGAAAGTTGAGTGAGTGGTAGTTCCTTGTTTCTATGAAAAGATAGGTTCTCTCCCATAGGGGAGAAAGAATCAGGACAGAACAGGTTGATTATATAGAGAAGAAGGAATAATCCAAACTAAGGACAGAAAGGTGCTAAGGTAGAAGGAATGAGTTGGTTTTCACTGGGCAGTGTGAGATCAGATACCGGGCGCAGCTGGGACAGCAGCTGTGCACTCGGGAGAGGTGCTGCAGCTGGGCAGATGCTTCTGCTCCCAGAAGGTGGAAGTTCTTCAGCTCAAGGCCACTCCTCCGAGTGACAGCTACTTGGTAGCCTTGTCGGGTCTTTGTGCTGTGGGCTTGAAAGGAGACAAATATTTTACTAATTAGAATGCATCTATTTCAATCTCCGCAATTACAAGAAAGAACCTGAAAATTGACTTCCTGGCTTGACAGACAGTGCTCTTGGGGCAGACGGCTGATGACAATTAAAGTCTCCTTGGAAAAAAGCGTTAATCACAGGACAGATCGTGGTTGCTTCATAAAGGGATTTCCAAAGTATTTTTTCAGGCTTTCTGCCTCTGTTTAGTTTCCAGTGGAGATGCAATCCGTGCTGCTGAGCAGTGCCCTGGGTGGAGTGGGAAAGCAATAGACCTGCTTCTGTTACCGTCAGAGATACCTGTGCCTGAAAAACTCTCAAATGTCATTCTCCTGACTAGTCTTGTATGAGCTATTTTGGCAGCAGCTGCAAAAATACAAGCCAAGAAGTCAGTGTTGTAGATTGTGTGTAAAGTCCAGTAACCTCAGAGCCCGATCTGTACTGTGTGGGGAAACTGGGGAAAAAACCCCAAAACCTTGCATGATTTTGGCTCAGGAGTGTGTGCTTTTTTTTTTTCTTTTTCTTCTTCATGGAGATGCTTAAGGTTCTCTCTGTTCTGGGGGTGCACTGGCAATGAAGCAATCCTGCGAACTGTGTATCTGTATAATAAGTAAGAATGTCTAGAGTCCTGCCTTGCTAACTGTGTGTCACTTACTGGGAATATCCTGACTCTGCTTTACCAGTTTTATTTTTTTATGAAGAGCACAATCCCACTTCTGGGAGAAAAATAATTGTTGTCTTCATTTTCCATACTTTTTTATCATTCAGTTTATGCTTCATTCAGCTTTTTGAGATCTCAAATCAATGAATTGTATAGCTGGAAAAAACCCTACTGCTTCCCTTGTTGGGGGGAGCAGAAGAAAATACTCGGATATTTCATATATGTATGGGTGTGTACAGGGTGGCTTGTTACTGGCTTCAAAATGCCACAGGTCCTGGGGACGAGGAGATGTTAGCTCGGGTGAGAGTCGGGGAAGGCAGAAAGGAGAAGAAAGGAACGAGGGAGCGTTCCCTTAACGGAGGAGGTGTATGTGCTGGGATTCAGCCCCTGCTCCACTCTGAGCTCTGTGCTTAGTGGCTGCGGAGTGGACTCAGGAGGGGGATACTTAGCAGTGGGGCAGTTGTAAATTCTTACAGAAGAAGCAAAAACACTTAAAGCCTAAAATTGCTTTTAAATATGGTAATTAAATTTTCCAAGGCCTATTCATTGCCATGGTAGAAAGGTATCATGTACGGACTCTGATCCACTTCTGTTTGGTGTGTTGAGATCCTACTGGTGATCTAAATGGCTTCAGCTGCAGTATTAAGCTGCTAACGTGTTAATTTGGTTAAGCATATTAAAAAAAAAGTTTTAAACCAAATTAATGTTGTTATTCAAAGTTTTAAACCGAATTAATGTTGTTATTCAAAAATCATCTCTAAAAGGATCATAATTTGTTTTACAAAGATACATTTGGAAAACATATAAAAGAAATGACAGTTTCTTTGGTCTTTGTAGCGTTTTGCATAAGTAAGGTATAAGAATAGTCTTTAAAATGTTTTATTGCTTAGAGATGATCTCCTTCAAAGCCCTGTCAAAATTTGATTTTGCCATACACGCTCTCACTATACTAAGTGTAGAGGCAAAAATAGCTCAGCTCTAGGGATCCCACTAAACGCCCAGTATTTCTTTTCCAAGTCTCCTGACATCCACCAACAGCTTGTGCGCTGCTCCCTGGTGCTGTACGTGGTGTGTGAGCTGCCGGGGGGGTTCCTCGTGGGAGAATATTTTCTTCTGCATCCGGGTGGAGAGGCCCAGAGAGGAGGTGCTGAGGCAGAAGCAGTGCGTGGTGGTGGAGCGGGTTTGGTGTGGATGCCGGAGCTGCAGGATTGGTGTCCAGGAGATGGCAGGAGCTGCCTTCTGTGCTTCCCTGTGGCCAGCACACAGCTCAGCCTGCCTTGCGCTGCTGTAAGACAGCGGCATTCACAGAATCACAGAATGTTAGGGATTGGAAGGGACCTTGAAAGATCATCTAGTCCAATCCCCCTGCCGGAGCAGGAACACCCAGATCAGATTTGTAACGCTCGCCGTGCTTAGCGCTCAGGTGTGCCCGTCTGTGAGCAGAAATTGCTTTCCCTGTTGGTTCCCTTGGACCCGTTGGCTTGTAGGAGAGCACCTTTTGGGGAGTGATTTCTGACCTGATGGATAAACCGACCCCAATCCTTAGGGAGTTGTTCCACTGACTGTCACCTCGGTGTTCAAGCTGTGTGCTGTCCCTCCTGCAGGAACCCGTGGAGCTGCAGTTCCCAGACCCTTTCTCAGCTGGGAAGAGGAGCGGTCTAAGGCCAGAAACGTTCAGCCTGTGCAGGTGGCGAAGGGGCCGCATCCTTTCCCTCTGTTAAAGGAAATCGGAAAAGCTGCTCTCGTCTCCACAGGCAGGGCAGGTTTGCCAGGTCTCTGATTGTCCTGTTGCTTTCCAGAGGCCGTGTAGAGGTTGGATCCTGGGTCTCCAGTGCTGTGCACACCCCCGGTGCCAGTCTCAGTTCTCCTGCCTGTGCATCCGAGGTTCATTTGAGCATCTTCCCTTGGGCTCGGCCGTGACCTTTCCTGAGGAACACGTACCATCAAGGACTCCTGAGGAGCTGCTTTCAGTCCTGTGCCACTATTGTCACAAGCTGAGCTCATTTTTTAACTAGCTGCTTATTTTTCCAGTTCCATACGGTTGCTACTGGAGCGTATTCCTCAATATTTTTTCTCTAGGGCTTAGCTGCTGCCTTCTTGTCCCAGTGTGAACGGATCCACAGCTAATTCATAACCCCTGGTCCCGTGCTGGCCCTGCCCGCCAGCTCCCGGCGTTCTCTCCCTTCCCTGGCTGTCTCGGGAGAGCAGTCGCGCTTTGTCCCCGCCTGGCTCGCTGGGGTGGTGTGTTTGAAGCCGATGATCAGCGCTGTGCGCAGCTCTTTAGCCAGCCCAGCGCTGGGTTTGTGCGGGAGCAGTAAGAGTTTCGTGTCCTTAACGGGAGCGTCTTCCCCTGCGTGTCCTCAGGAGCTTGATGTGAATTTCCAGTTTGGTTATACCTGCAGGTCTGACAGAACGTTTCTGTGCGGCATTTGCCTTACTCAGGTGCAGTTTTCCTAAAATCCATTCAATTCCAGATCATCCTGGTAATTAACGCTGCTCTCTGACCCCCTCGCTCTCAGCCTGCCTCGTTTGCCCTTCTGGTCGGCCACGTTAACCGTTCTGGAGCTTTCGGGACATCCACCTTGCCCCGGTTTGGGAAACCTTTAAGAAATGAGCCCAGGAGGTGCTTTGCAAAGCTGCCCCAGGAGCGGCTGTGAAGTGTCCTGAAGGCTGGCTGTGGTTAGCTTTGGTCATTCAATAATCTGCTGGGTTAAGTGGGGATTGTTGAATAGGAAATATTTTTGTTTTACTGTAAAACAAACAAACAAACATACTCGGTATCTTTACAAGCACAGAAGGTAAAGATTTATTGAATGCTTTCTCCAACACTGATAGTTACTGTATCCGCTCCCAATAAGGGTGTGAGCTGTTGCAGTGATTTCNAAAATATTTTTGTTTTTACTGTAAAAAAATTACCATACTCGGTATCTTTACAAACACGGAAGGTAAAGATTTATTGAATGCTTTCTCCAACACTGATAGTTACTGTATCCACTCCCAATAAGGGGTGTGAGCTGTTGCAGTGATTTCCTCCACTGTGATTCTTTTAAAACATCCTTGTTGTCCTTTACCCGATTGGTAAGAGTTTGTTTATTTTTGTTTGTGTCTGTAAGTTTCCTTATCTTGTGTGTATTTTGTAAGTTATCACTTCAAGTAATTTCCATTGGTTGCAAGGACACGTGTCTGATTTTTATTTAGGAGAGACAGATTTATGATGCCTGTGATGAGGAAACAGCATATTTTAATTAAATGATCTCACATTATTTCTCTGGCTTCAAAATGTCATAACATGTGTAAGGTTTTTCGTGAAATTATGCAAAAGTAAGAGTTTAAAAATTCCCGTGGCTCGCAACCAGGGCTCTCTTAGAGAAGCTGAGTTTTGCAGGGACAGGGATTTCCCGGCAGTACGGGATTTCCCGGCAGTACGCTTCCATGCCTGGAAGAGCAATCGCCTCAGAAGTGACAAATGCATCAAAACCTGAAGAGGTCCCTGACCTGAAACGCTGCAAACTAGGGCAGGTTCTGGGGCAGAGTCCTCTGTGTTTTCCCTGGTTTTATCCTTTTTCCCAAGATATCTCCTTAGCCCAGCATCACCTGAGCTGCACAGCCCTTCGATCACCGTGTTCGGCTGTAGCAGAGGTGATTTGTCCTGAATGCTGGACGGAGATCGGTGAGTGAGCTCCTGCTCCGGAGGGTTCCAGCCCTGCTGCGTCCGAGAGGAGAACAAACGTACCGACCCCGTCTGACAGCAGCTGGAGCGGCTGGGCTGAGACCCGCGGAGCCGGAGGTCTTGGGCAGGATTTTAGGAGGGACACAGGGACCTGGCAGGGGTGTGACTGCGGCTGTTGTGGGTGCTTGGGTGAAGAACACGAGCCAAGGGGAGCACGCAGCCGTGCTTCCTCGGTACGCTCGCAGGGCACAAACCGATTTCTCTGCCCAGAACCGGTCCCGAGGAGCAATTCTGTTCCCATCAGTGGCACAGGCCAGGGCTCTAGTTATCCTATGGAAACCCCCGAGAGAAAATAACGGCTGTGGCTTGTGTTTCTGTGCTTTTACAGCTGTTCTTTCCCATGGGAAACACCTCCCCAGGAAAGGTCTGCGGTGCGTGTGAGCTGTCACAGCGTTGCCGTGTTCGCGTTGCCTCTGCCCGGGAGCCGCCTGGAATTGCTCTGCAGGGTCCCCGGGAGCACTCAGCACAGGGCTGTGTTTGTCACCTGGCGGGGGCACAGGGGGGTGACTGCCATCGCACGCTCCAGTGTCCTGTGTAATGAAGGCTGTTCCTCTGCTCTGCTTCTACCTATTTGGAAATGCATCCCAGCGACTTCAAATCACCCCCGGCAGAGACCAGTCCGGAGGGGTGACGGGGACCAGCCTGCTGCCATCCCTGGCACCGCGGTGGCGGGTGCTGGGGGCTGTGGGAGGACAGACAGCGGAGTGGCCCAGTTTGCTGTCCCCGCACAGAGCATCTCCCCTTGCTGCTGTCCGAGCAGAGCCTGGGGACAGGGCTGGCCAAGGTCCAGTGTGCAGGACTGTGCTCGTGTTCTCGGTTCCATCACATCCGTGGTTCTGCTGCTCCAGCAGCTACTTGACACTGCCCCTTCCCCCCCGAGTAGAATTTTCCTGTTACTTGTGTCCTGACGTTGTCTGATTCCAGCCTCCAGGCTTTGAATCTTACGGAGCATGTTTTTTGGATCTGATCGTCCCACACAGGTGATGGTCCTTCCTGGCCCCGTTACACAGGAGAGTTTGCTCTGCAGGTTGTGTTCATGGGTTGGTTTGTACAGGCTGTGGTCAGGTCTTTCCTTAATCTTTGATAAGCTGAATAGATCAGCTCCTGAAGTCTCTTACTCTAAGGCAAACTTCCAGATTCGTTAATGGTTCTCCTGGCTCTTTGATGAACCCTCTCTGATCAAATTTTTCCTACAACTGGAAGGATGGAGACGTTCCCCTTCCTCAGATCCTCTTCCAGGCTGACCCTTGGGGCCATCTGCCAACGGCATGTGCTGAACAATTTAAAAATATTTAAAAATAATGGCAAGTGCTGGGCCACTCTTGTGCCTGTAAAGTCTCTGTGCAGCTGCTTTTAAATGATATCGAATGGCAATAGCGCTGATATTTGTGGATGTTCCCTGTCAATGTTAAAATGCACACGCATGGTGTATTAAAGAGGAAAGCTCTGTCTGTTCTCTCTGAGGGTAAGTCCTCCAGTGCTGTTTCCTGGTTTTGTCACTTCAGAGACGTTTTGATGCAGCAGAAGGCAGGAACCTTCAGCCACGCTAATGCTTGTTCTGAACACATCACGAATTATAAAGCCATTAGCAAAGATGTTGTCTACCTGCAGATTATTCACTGGTGAGCACCTGAAACAATTTAAAATCGGTGTTGCTGTTTTTTTAGTACATAATTTTACACAGCCCTTGGATGTTGGCCAAATGCACTGCCTCACTCGGGCATCTGCCTGGGAAAGATCATCTTTGAGGTCTGGGAGCTCATACAATGCACTTTAGGTCCAGATCACACGTAAGGCTTCCAGATTTCCCTTTTTTTTTTTTTTTCCAGTTTCCTGCAAAAAGCTGTGCAGCATCTCCATGCAGGAGGATGAGCCTTTCCGAGCTCCTTCTGTCCTCGTTTTATCTCGGGTGCTTCTGGATATCGTTTCCTTTTATCGTGATTGTTTTCCCCTTGCAGTATTTAGTGATGGACCGTGTCACCATGGCAGAGGAGAGAGCTCTGCACTACTGCAGCTTACGCAGAGGATGCCTCGTGCGTGGTCGGTAATTTCAGTGGTGCCTGTGCTGACCCTTGGTCGCTGTTACTGCTCTAGAGGAGGTCACCAGAGACCTGGAGCAGGGGCTGTTGCTGTTGCTCAGGGATTAGGACAATCGCTCCGCACTCCTCGTTCCTTGGGCGATATTTCTTTCCTCTGCTGTTACCCATCACCTTGCTCCCCGAAGTACCAGAACCAGTGTTAGCCTGCTGCGAGCACCTTGTTCTCCCTTTGCTGGTGCTGGAGTTTGCACCCAGGTGCTGCCGGGGCCGTGTCCGTGCTGCCGGGGCCGTGTCCGTGCTGCCGCAGTACAGAGCTGCTGATCTGTGCTTTCTGTGAGGGTGATGCCAACGCCGTAGTGTCTTTATTAAAAACAAGCAAAGAAAGAGTATCCACCTGTCCTGAGGGAATACTAATTCATAAACCAATTGTGAGGAAATGTCAGGCTTCTGGACTTTCTTTCTCGGCTCAGCATCCTCTAATTAATTTTTCTTATTCCTTTCTCTTTCATAACTCATTTTTATTAAAGCCAACATCTGTTGTCTGTTTGAAGTTGATTAAAACACTCTAATCTTTTTATCTAAAATTGTTATTCAGCTTCCAAACAAAGCAGTAACATCACAAAAATATCCCTGCTCCCAGGCAGGAGGAGGTCGGATGAATCCCGTTTTCAGAGCAGGGAGGAGGATGCGGTGTCAGGCCGATACCCGCTTGCTGTGCGTGAGAGAACCCAGTGCTGTTACAAGATCTCTGTGTCGGCACTCGGGCCTTTTGGGGCTGATTTGATTTGCTGAGGAGTTTGTTCAGAACGAGTCTGGGTTTCTCTAAATGCCTTAGCAGTATTTTTACACCCTCCCCCCGGTGCCAAGGAGGACGTGCTGTGTTAAAACAGGCACGGGCAGACAGAAAATGCACGCTGCCAAGGAGGTGTCATTGGCACAGACCTCTGCTCACCGAGGTTTTGGGGACATCATCACACAGCAAACGTCGTGGGTCAGCCCTCTAGGGCTGGATTGTGCAGCAAGCTACAACAATACAAATACAAATTGCATTTAATGACGTTTAAGCCTTGTTCTGCGCCGGCTGATCAGCTGGGGGTCCAGCTGTGGGCATCCTGGCTACCCATGGACCACCCCCTGCTCCGGGTCACCGCAGCGGGGTTTCTGGCTGGATGCCTGCAACAAGCTTCTCTCCTGTTCCCGCTCTGTCCTGTTCTCTGTTTCTCATCTTATAGAATCACTGAATGGTTTAGGTGGGAAGGGACCTTAAAGCCCCTCCAGTGCCACCCCCTGCCATGGACAGGGACACCTCCCACCAGCCCAGGTTGCCCAAAGCCTCATCCAGCCTGGCCTTGAACCCCTCCAGGGATGGGGCATCCACAGCTTCTCTGGGCACCCTGGGCCACTGCCTCACCCCCCGCACAGTGAAAAATTTTGGACAAACTTTGTTTCAAAGTCTTCTCTATTTTTGATGATGTTTCCATCTGTTTATGCTCCTGAAACACCCAGTTAGCGGAGCTTATTTTCCAGCTTCAGACAGAGCGTGTGTCTGAATGACACGGTGTGCCTGGGGCAGACACCAGGAACGCAGACCAGCCAGGAGATGACCTTCAAACGGATGAGACAGAGAAGGCTCACATCTTAGATATTAGAAAAAAATTCTTCATGGAAAGAGTGCTCAGGCATGGGAACAGGCTGCACGGGGACGTGGTGGAGTCACCATCCCTGGAGGGGGTCAAGAAACGTGTGGATGTGGTGCTTGGGGACATGGGTTAGTGGGTTGGGTGGGGTTGGGTTGATAGTTGGACTTGATGATCCTTGAGGTCTTTTCCAACCTTAATGGTTCTGTTTTGTGATTCAGCGACAGAGATGGTCACCATCCTGCATTGCTGTAGCTGCTTTCAAGTGTCAAAAAACCCTGCAAATAACTCATTCATTATTCATAGCGTGCCTAGGTTACTGGTCATTGCTGTTGGTGCTCCAAGTTGGCTCAGAGTGTCGACTTTCTACCTTAATAGTGGCAGAAATAGTGACTTGGCAGAGTGTCTGTGCGCTTTAGTCTTGGGTAGTGGCTTCTGAATTGAATCCAAGGTGTTTGGCAAAATGGGCAGAGCTGAAAAATGTTGGAGACAAATTTGTGTAGTGTTTTTAATCCTCCAGTGAATGGGGTTAATACCAAATGAGATTTTGGTGGTTGTGTTGTTTCCTATGGAGCTACTCTGCAGAAAATAGACATTTGGGTCTTTCTGTGTAAATGCAGAAAAGATGCATTGTGAATATTGTTTAATGATGAAAATCTTGCTAGAGCCAGGAATGTTGTGGGTCTTTGGGCTTTCCTGTGCTTTTCAGAGCAGCAGAACAATGTATGTTATTTCGTTTGGCCGTNTCCAAGTTGGCTCAGAGTGTCGACTTTCTACCTTAATAGTGGCAGAAATAGTGACTTGGCAGAGTGTCTGTGCGCTTTAGTCTTGGGTAGTGGCTTCTGAATTGAATCCAAGGTGTTTGGCAAAATGGGCAGAGCTGAAAAATGTTTGTTTGTGTAGTGTTTTGAATCCTCCAGTGAATGGGGTTAATACCAAATAAGATTTTGGTGGTTGTGTTGTTTCCTATGGAGCTACTCTGCAGAAAATAGACATTTGGGTCTTTCTGTGTAAATGCAGAAAAGATGCATTGTGAATATTGTTTAATGATTAAAATCTTGCTAGAGCCAGGAATGTTGTGGGTCTTTGGGCTTTCCTGTGCTTTTCAGAGCAGCAGAACAATGTATGTTATTTCGTTTGGCCGTGGCACAGTGCTGGTGGGTGTGCAAAGGACGCACCTTGGGTCCCGGGTAATCCCTTGCTGAGTAGCTTGGGAGGGTTTTCATCCTGTGAACTGACCTGTGCTGGGGTTGGTTTGGGTTTTTTGCAGTATTCCTGATTCTCGCCCTCTTACTAGACAAAATCAACTCTGAGTAGGTAATCAAAAAAGAAAAAAAAAAGGAGGGGAGCAGAATTCTAATGTTAGTCTGACTATAGAAATTAATTGACTTATTTAAAAGAATTACCAAAAGGAATAAAAAGAAATTTAGAAATTTTAGTCTTTTAGAGCTGAAAGTGTCTATGTTTAGAAGTGTCAAGCGATCCTTTTTCTGGAAGCAGTCCTGTCGAGTTGTCTTTTGCGATAAAGAGAAGGCGTTCATTCTCACAAGTGCTTAAAGCTCGCCTGGTGCTGCCCTTTCAGTTCCTCAGAGTGATCCCTGCTGGCGAAATTAAGGCATGAGCTGCTGCTTGACTGATACAGACGCCGACAGATCAAATCTATGTTTTCCTACCGCGAGGAGAGCATCCCTTGTACGATCTCTTTCCTCGGGGTTTACGAGTTAAATTGGGCAGACAGCCACCTTCCTTCTTAGCTGTGAAGGGTTTCAGAGCATCGCAGCCTCACAGTACATGCTTTTCTCTGAAATTATTGCTCTGTAACCCCTGAAATCTCCATTTCTCCTCAGCTTTGATTTGCAGCATTCCTTTAAAACACCAGGAGCAGAGGGAGCAGCGATATGCCATCTTCTCCCCTTCCCAGCCCCAAGGAGGCAGGCTCCGCACAGGCTGTTTTATCTTGTTTCACAGCACCGACAGCAGGATTTAACGCCGTGCTGGGTGTTGCCGATCCTCAGGATATCTTCACGGCTGCCACACGTGAATTACGTTCTCAGCTAAGGTTTGCTCAGTGGCTTTGCAATTTCAGACCCACCGTCAAACGGGAGCTGCCGGGGCTGTTCTGTGCAGCAACGTCCTCGGGAGGTCTGGTGGCTGGAAGATGAGGGGACAAACCCTGTTCTGTCCCAGTGGCTGGTGGCTGATTGGGACCCACGTCCTCGCTGTCCTCGGGTAAATGTGGAGAGGGAAACTGCAGCCTCCCAGCCTCACCAGTGCCTCCAGGGCAGGTCCCAGTTTATCTGTCTGCAGCAGCTCTTCTGCCAGACAAGCACCGACTGGCTTTTTGGGGGACATTTCTCTGCCCCACCAGGATTTCTGAGCCTATAGGGGATGTTTTCTGACTTTTTTTTTTTTTCCAAGAGATCAGATCGGAAATTCAAAGCAGCCCCTATTTGTTCAGAAGTGGCTCTGCGTCCTCGGAGTGGTGCTGCTGGGAAGCAGGGGAGGATGGGGCTGGTGTCAGTGCTGGTGTGGGACGTCTGGATCTTGGGCTCAGTTCCCGGCACTGGCAGGACGTTGTGTGAGAGCGGACAGACGGTTTGGGATGTGCTCTGTGCACACCAGCAATCCTGTAGGGCAGAGGCTGTAACCCAAGGCATAAAAGAGAGTCTTGGGATGGTTCCTTGCTTTCTGCATCAGTCCTCTCTGTGAAGTGAATGCAAGAGTCGCTTCCCTTACTCTTGTTCGGTGTGACTCTCGCGGTTTGTGTGTTTACAGCTTTCAGGAGCTGGGAGCCGAGTCATCCCAGCGCTGACAGTGCACGTGCTTTGGAGTGAAATGGTGATGATGGGACGAGTTCCTTCCTTTTGCTTATCCACTGAGGCTGCCTGAGTTCTGCCACGTTCGAACCGTGCCAGGCTGTGCACCGCTGCTGGGGACACGGGGCTATGTTTGAACAAAACGGGAAGGGACCAATTTGAATTTCCACAAGGTCTCATGTCAGCTCTTCCTATTCTTCCATCAGCAGAGGAAACCAGCCTTCAGCGCGGTGTGTTCCCCTGCTGCTGGTACACCTGTGAAACCAGCATCCCTGAGCTGCACTAATGATGGTTTTTTTCCGAGGGCTTTACTCACAGTGACATCTGGCACGATCAGGAGGTGGCTTCCTCCCTACAGCCTGGTGTTCAAGGCCAGGCTGGATGAGGCTTTGGGCAACCTGGGCTGGTGGAGGGTGTCCCTGCCCATGGCAGGGGGGTTGGAACTGGTTGATCTTTAAGGTCCTTTCCACCCCAAACCATTCTGTGATTCTATGATTCTACGATTCCAAAGCGAGACAGTGCCTGGGAGAGCAGGAGCTGACGGCTCTCCTCCGCCGCGGTTGTTGCTGTGACTCATTCAGAGAGGCCGCGGGCAGTGCTGCAGCCAGCAGCAGGCTGGGGGGAGAGCAGCTCCCCAAAGCTGGGACCCATTGAGGGGGCTGTCACTAGTCGTTTTTCCAGCAGATATGTTTCCCTCCAGGATTTCAGCGGGTGAGACAGCCGCTGTCCCCCTGTTCTCCCGGAGGATGTGCAGTGTGACCTCTCTCGGCATCCCTCTGTGCATGAAGGGGGTGGGACAGGGGGAGGAAGATGCTGCATGAGGAAGGCACGGGGCTGGATGGTCTGGCAGGGCACCCGTGGCTCTCGAGCAGCTCTAGGGGACTTGGAGAAAGGCTGTTGGGAAGACTCTCCAGCCACAGGATGTGTGCAGAGACCCGGGTCTCCTGGGCTTTGAAAGCCATTAATCATGTGGAATTAAGGCAGTTAATCAAGTCTCAGAAACTGACAAAAGATTGTCCCCGAGGCTTTTTACCTTGAATATCTTTGGAAAATGATAGTTTCAGCTTTCCACTTGACTACCCCTGTAAGCTAATTCATTTTTTCGGCAGCAGCCCAAGGTCAGCCGTTGCGCAGCTCCATCAGCTCCCGATGAGGCTCCGCTCGCGCTGAGCTTTGAGCCCTGCGGTGACTGGCACCGATGTCCTGGTGTCACCGAGGTGCTGCCGGGTACTCTGGCAGGAGCTTAACCAGGGGCAAAGAGCAAATGCTCCAGACATCAATTTATCTTTGTCTGAAACTTGCAATATTTCGGTCGCCAAGTACACCCAATGATACGTGTGCAGGGATGGGGGGTGTTACTGCAGCGCCAGAGCGTGCTCGAGGCACGGGCTGTGGTCATGCTGTCTGCCTTCTGAGTTCCTGCAGAAACACTCATTTAGCTCATCTTTCCTCATTACATAATTTATGTAATTAATTCCAAATTGAATTGCTCCAGATGCTAATTCTGCCCTCTTGGTTGTCTGCTGCTTTCTTTCCTGTCAAATCTAGCAGGGGGCCAAAGTCCCTGCTGGGGTCTGGTCCCGGCGCTGGTTTTTGGCTGGGCTGCTTGCTGAACGCTTTGGCGGGGAAGAGGGTGAGGAGATGTGGTGCAGCCCTGAGACCACGCTCGTCTGCGGCGTTCACACCTCCCACGAGTGCTCTAAACGGGGTGTGATGGTAGCCCTGGGGTCACTTCCCAGGTCTCGGAGCACAGTCACTGGAATGAAGAAATTAAAAACACTGAGGGTCAGAGAATCTGTGAAACCTTCGGGGTGTCATTGTCACCCCAAATTCACGCAGGGATGATGCTCAGAGGTCCCCGTGTGAACCACCCACGCAGATCTCACGCCGGGGTTTGTTCTCTGCAGTTTGAAGGAACCGTTTGCACAGCGAGCGCAGGGGTGGAGAGGAGATGTGGGGCTGGTAGTGGTGTGGGGCTTTGCCATGGGGCAGCAGGGCTTCTCTGCTTTATCCTGCACCCAGGCGGGAGGTGTAACACAGATAATGGATCTCTGGGTGCTGGAGTTTTTCCTGCTTTGGTGCTGAACTGGCAGCCGGTCCGGCGCTGAGCAGTTGTGCTGTATGGCTAAGTGCACGGAGCCTGCCGTGCTGGAGCACTGGGACGGGTCTGGTGTGGCACGGGGAGGCTGGAGTTTCAGGTGTGGGTTGGCCTGTGGCCCCAGAGCAATTCAGAATCAAAGTACCGGAGCCTTGGTGCAGAGCTGGTTCACTCAGCGGGAGGGTTTCTGCAGCTTCCAGGGGCTCTGGAGTTGTTTCTTCCTGAGAGGCCGGGTGAGGTAGGACGGGGGGGACACAGACACACACAGGTGCCAGCTGGAGTACTCTGTAACAGCAGGAGGGTGTTCAGCATCTCGGAATCGAGAAGATGGTCCCTTCCTGCAGGTTTGCCTGCATCCCACGAGCAGATTTGCCTGGGAAAGCAGATCAGACACCCGGCCTGGGGGATGCACCTGCCCCGAACCACGCACCCCCGGCCACCCGCTTTGCCGTGCTGGTGCAAATGGCAGCAGCAGCGACTGCTGCAGTGTTATTGTCGGCATTGATCCTGCATGGCACCGAACACGGCTCCACGGCTGTTTTCTCCATCTAACGCTGCCGGTGGCCTTTACAGTAGTCCAGCCCCATGTGCAGCTTCCCTGGGGAGGCAGATGAAGCATATAATGGGAGCTATTGATAACAGGGGAACGGTTGGACTGGATGATCTTTTAGGTCTTTTCCAACCTTGGTGATTCTATGATAAGACAAGAGCATCCCGTAACTGCTCTCCTGTAATTCCCATCGGTAGCACGAGGTGGCGAGAACAGTCTTTGTTTCACGTCCTGCTCGGTGCCAAGCACAGCTGGCAGGAGTAAAGCCGGTAGGAGCAGTAACACAGCCTCAGAGAGGACAGAAAATAGTTGTTTCTTCCACTTGCATTCGTGTCACAAGGCAGGCGGGTGGATCATGTGGATCCTGATGCAAACTCTTTCCCTGGGCAGGGGATGGATGGAGCTCTGTCCCGCAGGATGGACCTCCCAGCCTCTTCCACCTGGGGAAGAAACATTGCAGCGCTCACCCTGCAGAGGACCAGGCTTGACAACCAACACAAGCAGCGAGCGTTCTCCCGCGCTGCGGTGGCCTGGGTGCAGTGTGGGAGGTTGGGATGGCTGTTCACCCTGTGCACTGAAGGCCGTGGCAGGGTTGGAAATGCCTGGAAGTGCTTGGGAGAGTCCTGAGGAGCTGAGCTCCCAGCTGATGACAGCTATGTCAGCATCATCTGCTCCCAGCTCTGCATCAAGAGCCAGCGGTGCTGGAGCAGGGGCTGGAGCAGGTCACCTCCAGAGCTGCCTTCCCACCTCCACCATTCAGGGGTTCTGGGGTTTGGTGGGCAGGGGGGCTGCAGGGCGTCAGCACAGCACCTACCCCAGCAGGACCCACACCGGTGGCAATTTAGCAAACTTTCAGGGCTGCCCAGAAGAATATCTGCAGTGGTGACCTCCGTCTCTTGTACCATCTTAGCTCTGCAAAAGGCTGCTGTCAGGGAGTCAAAGTTGCGTGCAAAGAGCCTGGGACAGAAAAATGCAATTAATGGGAGCGTGTGAAGCAGTTTTCAGCTACGTGGAGCCTCTCTGGCAATCTGATTTGCTCTTTTTCATGTTTTTTTTTATCGCCCTGCAGAGAATAAATTAGGTCAGGTCAGAAATGTTGCCAGAGTGAAGATAACGAGGTAACAGAGGATCCCTGCGAGTCTGTGTTGCCCTGTGCACCCCCCCGTTTTGGCTTATGGAAAGAAATCAGTTGGTAAGAGTTGGAGTTACTAGTACGGCTTAACCCGAGGATGGCAGGGAGTGAGCAGGGAACACAGTGGAGCAGCAGCCCTCTCCTCCCTGGCAAATTAACTTGAATTAAATCACAGAAAGAGCTGCTGAAAAAGTAATTTT
>VZTO01020392.1:1925-35365 GCA_013400615.1 Syrrhaptes paradoxus
TGGCCCATCCCTGGAGGTGTTCAAGGCCAGGCTGGGTGAGACTTTGAGCAACCTGGTCTAGTGGGAGGTGTCCCTGCCCTTAGGAGGTGGGTTGGAACTATATGATCTCTAAGGCCTTTTCCAGCCCTAACCATTCTATGATTCTATGATTCTGTATACTGCTTGATTTCTCCCAGTCTACAGAACCTCTTAATATAATGAGGGTTAACTTGGTACAGAAAGATGGCAATCAGAATCATTTAAAAATGAAAAATTGAGGCTACAATTAGAAATAATGTCATAGAGTTCCTATTTCAATTGCAATTCTGAGAGAACTTTCTTAGGACCCTACCCAAAACCAGAAATCTTTATTTGTGTTTAATATTCTACTGATGAATTTCTCATAAGGAATGTAAATTTCTTTAGATATCGTACTTGAATTTGCCCATCTTCCTTTCCTTGCAGTGCTCCATTCTATCTTATCTATTTCTTTAGCTGAAACAGATTCACTGCCTTGTATTGACAATTTTTTTTTTCCCCAAGTGAGTTAACATGATCTTTCTCTTTTTCATTTTGCTTCTGACTCCTTTGGGCAAAAACAGTGCCTCCCATCACGCTAGAATGTTAAGAGACTTTATTAATACATAAAATAAATTCCACTGGATTTCCAGATATAAAATGCCGTAATCATAGTAGTTTATTTCATACATTCCTATAACAAAATAAGACCTTGTAAAAAAACAGAACTATGAAGGGTTATCTTTAAGAGGAAAGGAAAACCAATTTGATTTAAAATATATTATCCTTAGTTACTGACATAAGAGAAATTTTGTTTACAGAACTTCATGATATTAAATAAACATCAGGAAAAACACTACTTCATTTAAAGTCTCTGGAAAAAAAAATTGAATTATTGCTCCTATGACTACAGAGATTACATAGTGATTCCTATAATTTGTGAGATAAATTCCTTTTTGAAGCTCTGATCATAATAAATGTAAGTAGGATTATGATCAAAAGACTTGATGACAGAGTAAGAGTTGCTGTAAAAGGTGAACCATGGGGTTTACATTTTTGCTCCTGATTTGAATGGTAAAGCTCATAATTTAAACAAAACACTTCTGCTGTAAGGAATCAAACCGTGAAGACAAAGAGAGAGGTCACAACATCAACCATACTATCTTTCTAGCCCATTATCTTCCTTAACTATGGCAGCTTGGGAAAACATAAGAACAGGTAAGAACTATAGTGTTGTTTCTCCAGAATCTTGCCATTCTGGGAAGATTTCAGGTGCTTACTGATCCAGGTACATCCTATCCTTTTATGTAGCAGCCCTTGAATTTTTTTCTACATGAATTTCCCTCATCATATTTTCTACACCCAGGTTATTTTTTAGCATCTGAAATGTCTGTTGGTAAGGAAATACATCACTTAAATCTAATAATGGTGTAAAGAAGTACATCCTTGTGTTCACTCTGAACTTGCTATTTTATTGCTCTAGCTGGTTTTCTAACTTCTAGGTCAATCTGGCCAAGGACATTAAGGGTAACAAGAAGAACTTCTGTAGGTATGTCAGTAATAAAAGGAAGACTAGGGAAAATGTGAGCCCCCTCCAGAAGAAAGTGGGAGACCTGGCTACCCAGGATATTGAGAAGACTGAATTACGTAACAACTTCTTTACCTCAGTCTTCACTGGCAAGACCTCAAGTCACACTGCCCATGTTGCAGAAGGCAAAGACAGAGACTGGGAGAAGGAAGAACTGCCAGCTGTAGGAGAAGATCAGGTTTGAGACCATCTAAAGAACCTGAAGGTAAACAAGTCCATGGGACCTGATGAGATCCATCCACAGGTCCTAAGGGAAATGGCAGATGAAGTTGCCGAACACATCATAGTTGAGAAGTCATGGCAGTCTGGTGAAATTCCTGCAGACTGGAAAAGGGGAAACATAATGCCCATTTTTAAAAAGGGAAATAAGGAAGACCAAGGGCAGTACAGGCCGGTTAGTTTCACTTCTGTGCCTGGCAAGATCATGGAGTAACTCCTGCTGGAAACTATGCTAAAGCACATGGAAAACAAGGAGGTGACTGATGACAACCAACGTGGCTTCACCAAGGGCAAATCATGCCGGATGAATTTTGTAGCCTTCAAGGACGGAACCACAGAGCTGGTGGATAAGGGAAGCTCAGCTGACATCACCTACCTGGATTTGTGCAAAGCTTTTGATGCTTTCCCACATGGCATCCTTGGCTCTGAATTGGAGAGACATGGATTTGACAGAAAGACCAGTTGCTGAATAAGGATTTGGCTGGATGTTCACATTTAAAGGGTTGTGGTCAATGGCTCAATGTCCAAGTGGAGACTGCTGACAAGTGATATTCCGCAGGGTTTGGTACTGGGACCAGCGTTGTTTAATGTCTCTGTTGGTGACATGGTGTCGTGGTCCATGAAACCACGGGTACAGTTTCCTAAACACCTGGTTGGCTGAGGCAGGGAACTGGGAGGGTTTCACTTACCACTTAGGGTCACGGACAAGAGACCAACACGACTCGTGGAGAAGAGTAGAACAGCAGAACAGCTGAATTTATTAACTATTTACAACAAGAATCAAGGTATTGAAAGAGAGAAACTGCAGAGAGAAACTGCATCTTACACAAAAGCACTTCTCCTCCACCCCTCCCTTTGTCCCAAGGCCCAAAGGCTTTGTTCTGTACCTCTTCCTCCCCACCTCCAGCGGCACCTCACTCCTGTGAGGCTTATAGCTTCGTTCCAAGGCTATTTTATTCACTCACAAGGGAAAATGGCGGGGCTTTTGCTGACCGGAAGTGCTGTGCAGTTCCATTATCTCTCAAATCCCACTCCTCTTCTCCACCATCGGCGGTCTTCATCGGCTCCCGGGAAGAAGGGCTCCTGGATATGCCATGGCGGGGGCTGGGTTACAGCATCTTGTTCGCAGAAGCCCAGCAGGCCGTGGGGGGAAAATGCCCGGCTGCCGGAGCCGTGCCACGTGACGCCTCTCCCGACCGCGACCAACACCTTAACTCCTTCCTCTCCACCAGACAACCCATAACTCATGGACAGTGGGATTGAGTGCACCCTCAGCACATTTGCTGATGATGCAAAGCTGAGTGGTTCAGTTGACATGCTGGGGGAAGGGATGCCATCCAGACACACCTTGATAGGCTTGAGAGGTGGGCCAATGCAACCCTCATGAAATTTAACAAGTCCAAGTGCAATGTCGTGCATGTGAGTTGAGGCAATCCCAAGCACAGATACAGACTGGGTGGAGAATGCCTTAAGAGCAGCCTTGAGGAGAAGGACTTGGTGGTGTTGGCTAATAAGAAGCCCAACATGACCTGGCAATGCACTCTTGCAGACAAAAAAGCCAACTGTGTCCTTGGCTGAATCAAAAGAAGCATTAGCAGCACGTCAAAGGAGGTAANAGAGGAGCACCTCCCCTATTAGGGCATGCTGAGAGAGTTGGGGGTGTTCAGCCTGGAGAAGAGAAGTCTCAAGGGAGACCTTATAACAGCCTTCCAGTACCTAAAGGGAACCTACAGGAGAGATGGGGAGGCACACTTTGTCAGGGAGTGTAGCAATAGGATGAGGGGTAATGGTTTTAAGGTGAAAGAGGATAAATTTGCCTTAGCTATCAGGAAGAAATTCTTCACTGTGAGGGTGGTTAGACACTGGAACAGGTTGCCCAGAGAAGTTGTTGATGCCCCATCCCTGAAGGTGTTGAAGGCTGGGCTGGATGAGGTTTAGAGCAACCTGGCCTAGTGGAAGGGGTGTTGGAACTCAGTGATCTTTAAGGTCTTTTCCAGCCCAAACCATTCTATGATTCCATGATGTCCTTCCCTTTCCTACGCTACACACAACTTTGCCATCCCCCTACTTCTCCCTTTTTATCTTTTATAGACTGGAAATCTCTAAACACTTCCCTAGCTTCTTTAATCCTCCATGTGAAAGACATTTTTCTGTGATTTTCTTATCGGCTTCTCTATATTTTTTCATTTTACCACTGTTTTTCAGATAGAATGAGAAAGGAATGGGGAAAGAGATGTGCACTGCAATGACAACATGATTGCATCATAGACTAAATCATGTGTAAATATGCTTTCCATTTTGCTTCATGTTCTCTTCTGGCAATTACCCAAACTGTTTATTTTCTGGGTGGCGATCAATTCTGAAGAGCACATGAGCACAGAGGCTCAGAAAGTCAAGTCCTCTTGAGATTTAGATCCTATGATCATTTGGTATTTTCATTAGTGTATGTCCCTGCACCAGTGCTCGGGCATCCTTACCAATGCAATCTCAAAATACAAATCCTGTTCCAATGCATCTCAGCCTGTGATATAGTTGCTATTTTTATAGAATCACAGAATGGTTTGGGTTGGAATGGACCTTAGAGATCACAGAGTTCCAACACCCCTGCTATGGGCAGGGACATCTCCTACTAGAGCACGTTGATCAAACCCTCATCCAGCCTGGCCTTGAACACCTCCAAGGATGGGGCATCCACAACTTCCCTCTGCAACCTGTTCCAGTATCTCACCACCCTCACAGTAAAAATTTTTTTTCTAATATCTAGTCTAAATCTGCCATCTTCCCATTTAAATCCATTACCCCTTGTCCTGTCACTGCATACCCTTTTAAAAAGTCTCTCCCCTTCTCTCCTGTAGGCTTCCTTCAGGTACTGGAAGGCTGCTATAAGGTCCCCCCAGAGCCTTCTCTTCTCCAGCCTGAACAACCCCAACTCTCTCAGCCTGTCCTCATATGGAAGGTGTTCCAGTCCTCTGACCATCCTTGTGGCCTTCCTCTGGACCCTCTCCAACAGCTCAACGTCCTTCTTGCATTGGGGACTCCAGACCTGGACACAGTACTCTAGGTGGGGTCTCATGAGGGCCGAGTAGAGGGGCAGATTCACCTCCCTCAACCTGCTGGACACTTTTCTTTTTATGCAGCCCAGGATACGGTTGGGCTTCTGGGCTGCAAGTGCACACTGCCGGCTCATGTTCAGTTTTTTGTCTACCAACACCTCCAAATCCTTCTTCTCAGGGCTGCTCACAATCCATTCTCTGCCCAGCCTGTATTTGTGCTTGGGATTGCCTCAACCCATGTGCAGGACCTTGCACTTGGCTTTGTTGAACTTCATGATGTTGGCACGGGCCCACCTCTCAAGCCTGTACAGGTTCCTCTGGATGCCATCTGTTCCCTATAGCATGTCGACTGCACCACAGAGCTTGGTGTTGTCCACACACTGCTGTGGGTGCACTCAATCCCACTGTCCATGTCGCTAACAAATATGTTAAATAGCATTGGTCCCAGTACTGATCCCTGAGGAATGCCACTTTTTCTGAGGTCTTTCTCTGTTAAGGAGAAAATTAAAATCTTCTGTTTTCTTTCTGCCATTCCTCAGTTGCTCATTTTGAAAACTTTAAATTACTGACCTGTTAAAATATCTTAATTTTCTGAGTCAATATTCTCTTACTAAAAAGGCATTTCCCTCTTGATATTTTGGGATATTTTTCCTTTTTACTCTCCAAAATCTTTTTGAAATGTGAACCTCCATATTGAGCAAAATTCTCACTAATAAAACCCCTATGCAGTAATGATGCTTATTAGTGACTGTTTTTGGAAGCTTGTCAGTTAATTACATGATTAACTAACTTTACAGGTTTTTTTTATTCACACAGTCCAGCATGATTTGTTTACATCTTGCAGTAAGTCAATATAGAATACATTTTCTTCTGCTAGTTATCCTTACTCATTAAACCTATTTTCTCAAAAACTGTAATGAGATTGTTGAACCAAATCTGTTCTACATAAAGCAGTGTTGACTGGCATTAAGTACCTCTGTATAATAATTCATGTAGAAAGAAAGATGGAGGGGCAAAAAGGGACAGCAGAATGGAAGGAGGAACAGAGGTACTTTGGACCTCTTATCTCTTCAGATGAAGACATATCATAGATTTAAAGTAGATTGTCTGAATAATGCATTTGTATCTTGTATTTATAAGGCTAACTCCATTCACTTCAGCAGAGTTTCATTGCTTTACCTCAACTAATTATCTAGCTTTAGACAGTTCGACTTTGGTCTTCTGTTCAATCAGTGTCTTGTCATATTAAGTCACAATATTTGCGAAAACCGTCTTTGATTGAAAATTGCAACTAGACAATAACCAGTGGAGTTTGAAAATTAAAAGTACAGTCTGAGAACTTGGCAAAAACCCCCACATTACTGAGGTCTAATTCTAATTTTAAGCATGAGATTTTCTTAAATAAAAACATGTCAATCGTACATATGTAAATTATTTACCATTTTTAGTAAAATATTAGATTTTTCACTTGATAAAATAATGAAGAACAGAAATGAAAACTAGTCCAACTGCTTAGGTATTACAATTCTTTGAGTAGGAAACTATTTCTGACTGAGATGTTGTGAATTTTTGCAGCAATAGTTTTACACCTAAGGTGTCATTTTCTTCCTGCAGAGGCAGCAATAAGATGGCAAACAGAGACACCAGCAACTTAAAAATTTGAAGAAAGATGAGTCTTAAGCTAATTTAGTACAAAATCATTAATTTCTTAAGCAAGATTCAGAGTTTTCAGAATTAGTCACTTCATCACCGAAGTATAGAATACTAGAGATGTAATTGTAAAGAACAGAAATTAGTAAAATATAAATATTTGAGTGAATGTAATCTACATCTGAGCTAACAGCTATTCTGTAAAGGCAAATCCTATTGTTTAGGAACATTCTCATATATAATTCTTCAAACCCTGTGTTTGACCAAGACAATAGAGTTATGATTGATTTTTTTTTTCTTATTACATATGGTATTCTTAGATGGAAGATTGGGTGTGTAGATAGGATTTGTAGACAGGATTTATAGACAAACACATATTAAAAAAAATCTCTTGTACCAAACAAATAGTCATAGACCTGAGGCTAAACTGAAATATTTTATTCTTTCAGATACTAGAGTTAGTATGACAATGTTCATGGTCTATTTCTGCAAGCTCTATTTCAGACTACTCCCACTGCTGTATTTACTTGCTTGCTTTTCTATATATAGAAGTGTACCCCTCCTTCAGCCTTCCTTTCATCTGGTTTTAATGCTCTTTTTAAATGTATTTCATACCATTGTTTTCATACGTTCTAACCATCATCTTCCCGTAGGTTCTGGCAACTATTTTGTCCTACTGTCATCAGAAATGATAAAGTATTTCCGTTATCCATTGACAATGTTATCTTCACAATTTTTGCAGCATCAGATCATGTCCCTCAAGTTTTCTTTTCTTGGTCATTACATGTAACTCCTATCATATCTTATGACATTTCCCATTTCAAACAACTATGTCCTTTTCAATTTGTCTCTTTAACCTTTTTTATTAAAAACAAAAAAAACCCACCAAATTTCTATTTGAAGTCTCACTGCTCCCTCTCCATTGCAGCAATGTATATTGGCATGATGCCTCCCTAGGTAGTACTCCTAATTAAATGATTATGAATATTAACTTGTTTAACTAATGTTACCAAACAATTTCTGTGTTAAACTGTATTCTATCCTAGCTGTGTAAATTTATTCCTCAACTGAGGCAGATATCCCAGGAATCAAATCTTGGAAGACAATTTTTTTTTAAACCAGTATAAAAAAAAAAAGCCTCACGTATTTTGCATTTTGAAGGAACTACAGATATGCTAAAAAAATAAATAAGCNGATAGTAAATAGGTAAATCTATCATTTGCACAGTTCTTCATGCAAGAGTTCTCTGTGATTCACACAAACACACTTGTGAAGCTGTGCAGATAAATATTTTTTCAGCTCAACAATACCAGTTTTAAAGCAACAGTAAAAACTCATTAGTATAGAGAGAAACACCACCCTCTCCAACGGGAGAAGAAATTAATATGTGGGATGTTATTGCCTTCAACGTCAAGCAGGAAAGATGAAATGATGTCAGAGAAAACCCATGACAGAAGCTCTCTGGATTGTGTTCTCTTGCCCAATGGAATCACTGACATCCAATCTTTGACAGATTACAAAATCTTTCAGGAGGGTGTCCCCTCTTCACTCCTTTGGTTTGCAGCACAGACTATGCATTCCCTGTCTAACTCATGACATTTTTCTTCTATTTCCACAGGAAATAGAGTGGCCTTTTCAGGAAGAAGGAAAAACATATTTTAATTTTATACAGTCTGAACAGATATTAAGGGTTGTTTTTTTTCCAAAGTGAGTTAATCAAGTTTGTTTTCCTTTTCCCTCTTTAAGATTTACAATTGTTTCTTGAAGACCTAACAATAAAAATAGAATCCCAGAGAGGACACCAGAAAAAAAGCAGAACTTGTGAGACAGGTTCTATAAAATCTGTATTTGAAGTGCAGTTGTCAGTGAGTTGGCAGAAACATCTTTGATTGTCAGAAAAGTCATTTTCTTGACAGGAGAGGAGAGCCACACTGAGCGTGATACAGAAAAATCAGAGTTAATGGTCCACTATGAGATTTTTGTTTCAAAGGAGAATTAACACTGGCAGCTCAAGCGAAGAGAAGGACTTGCATATGAGATATCTCACAAAACCAACCTCACAATTGTGTATGAGAAATACAAATTACCTAAATACACATGTTCTCTTGCACAAATGGCCAAGTGGGTAAAATATTAACAAATAGGATAAAGTTTTGAAATGCTGAAGATGTAAACACATAACAGAAAATATTTGGGGCTGTATTCACTCAAGAGACAAGTACAAAGATAGCCATTTTTCCACCCAGAGCATTTCATTCTATGCCTAATTCTAATGTAAAATATAATTATCTGCTTTAGCAGCCACAGACCCACTGCCTTGGAGATGGCATGTTTCACCATCATTGTTAAATAAGAAAAAGCATATTAACAGTCACAAAGACTAAAAGAAGAACTGAATAAAGATTGACTGGAAGTTTAATGGGTCTTAAGTGAATTTATGTTGTGAAGTGTGAATGGAGACTTTGACAATACACAGACTGGACTGGGTTGTCTTTTATTACTCCCAAGAAAACATAGGCCCTAAAAGTCATCACAGAAATGTGGTATCTTGTGGAGTTAAATGGGAACTTAAGCTGGTAGCTTTGCTACCACTTATTTTCTGTAGGCTTTAAAAAACTCAGCTTTGAACATCCAAAATTTCAGCGGGAATTGTTCCTGAAATAAACCCATACCTAGGGTCTAAGAACTAGAGGTATAGTCAGTCGATTTGGAAATGTCATTGATTTCAGACTTGTGGATGTAGGTGGATAATGAAGAGCAATGTTTTCCAAAGCTTATGAACCAGCAAATAGCAGGAATTTAACACTGTGCTTGCTGCCTGTTTTCTGGATAGACAACAATACTAGCCAATCACAGGTTTTTATTTACATTTTTCTAAATTGAAGCTTTTTGCTGTATTTTCCTGTCACACTTATACACATAATAGTACAGGGTTCTTCTGTGCACCCCCTGCAAAGAAGCCTGCATCAAAATGTAAGCATTCATTCACTTATTTTTCAAGTTGTTCTAGGTAGAAACAAGCAATGTTGCCTAATGACTGAGAAGTATTGGCTAAACCATCAAGGAATTGTCAAGAATTGTTCCATGCTATTCAGGGGTAGATGTACAAAGCTATCTTAATCCTTTAAAAAAGCTGATGCAAATGATGACTGCTAAAACCACAAAGGAAGTTTTGAGCTCTGAGCACCCTAAACTGTATATTTTGTGTGGCTGGATTTTGGGTTTGCTTTGAGCAAGTATTCTGTTCAGTGAGAATAATCTGGGTTTACATGAAGTGTATAGAGCACATGATTCCCTTCTTCGTTAAGTTGAACTTTTGCTCTGGCAAAGTCATTCTCTCATTAAAAGAATATTGATAATCACAGTTCGTTATCTGCTCAAGTTCAGTGGAATATGAAATACAGGGTCATTTTTAATTTTGTTTGGGTTTTTTTTTTTNNNNCACACTTGTGAAGCTGTGCAGATAAATATTTTTTCAGCTCAACAATACCAGTTTTAAAGCAACAGTAAAAACTCATTAGTATAGAGAGAAACACCACCCTCTCCAACGGGAGAAGAAATTAATATGTGGGATGTTATTGCCTTCAACGTCAAGCAGGAAAGATGAAATGATGTCAGAGAAAACCCATGACAGAAGCTTTCTGGATTGTGTTCTCTTGCCCAATGGAATCACTGACATCCAATCTTTGACAGATTACAAAATCTTTCAGGAGGGTGTCCCCTCTTCACTCCTTTGGTTTGCAGCACAGACTATGCATTCCCTGTCTAACTCATGACATTTTTCTTCTATTTCCACAGGAAATAGAGTGGCCTTTTCAGGAAGAAGGAAAAACATATTTTAATTTTATACAGTCTGAACAGATATTAAGGGTTGTTTTTTTTCCAAAGTGAGTTAATCAAGTTTGTTTTCCTTTTCCCTCTTTAAGATTTACAATTGTTTCTTGAAGACCTAACAATAAAAATAGAATCCCAGAGAGGACACCAGAAAAAAAGCAGAACTTGTGAGACAGGTTCTATAAAATCTGTATTTGAAGTGCAGTTGTAAGTGAGTTGGCAGAAACATCTTTGATTGTCAGAAAAGTCATTTTCTTGACAGGAGAGGAGAGCCACACTGAGCGTGATACAGAAAAATCAGAGTTAATGGTCCACTATGAGATTTTTGTTTCAAAGGAGAATTAACACTGGCAGCTCAAGCGAAGAGAAGGACTTGCATATGAGATATCTCACAAAACCAACCTCACAATTGTGTATGAGAAATACAAATTACCTAAATACACATGTTCTCTTGCACAAATGGCCAAGTGGGTAAAATATTAACAAATAGGATAAAGTTTTGAAATGCTGAAGATGTAAACACATAACAGAAAATATTTGGGGCTGTATTCACTCAAGAGACAAGTACAAAGATAGCCATTTTTCCACCCAGAGCATTTCATTCTATGCCTAATTCTAATGTAAAATATAATTATCTGCTTTAGCAGCCACAGACCCACTGCCTTGGAGATGGCATGTTTCACCATCATTGTTAAATAAGAAAAAGCATATTAACAGTCACAAAGACTAAAAGAAGAACTGAATAAAGATTGACTGGAAGTTTAATGGGTCTTAAGTGAATTTATGTTGTGAAGTGTGAATGGAGACTTTGACAATACACAGACTGGACTGGGTTGTCTTTTATTACTCCCAAGAAAACATAGGCCCTAAAAGTCATCACAGAAATGTGGTATCTTGTGGAGTTAAATGGGAACTTAAGCTGGTAGCTTTGCTACCACTTATTTTCTGTAGGCTTTAAAAAACTCAGCTTTGAACATCCAAAATTTCAGCGGGAATTGTTCCTGAAATAAACCCATACCTAGGGTCTAAGAACTAGAGGTATAGTCAGTCGATTTGGAAATGTCATTGATTTCAGACTTGTGGATGTAGGTGGATAATGAAGAGCAATGTTTTCCAAAGCTTATGAACCAGCAAATAGCAGGAATTTAACACTGTGCTTGCTGCCTGTTTTCTGGATAGACAACAATACTAGCCAATCACAGGTTTTTATTTACATTTTTCTAAATTGAAGCTTTTTGCTGTATTTTCCTGTCACACTTATACACATAATAGTACAGGGTTCTTCTGTGCACCCCCTGCAAAGAAGCCTGCATCAAAATGTAAGCATTCATTCACTTATTTTTCAAGTTGTTCTAGGTAGAAACAAGCAATGTTGCCTAATGACTGAGAAGTATTGGCTAAACCATCAAGGAATTGTCAAGAATTGTTCCATGCTATTCAGGGGTAGATGTACAAAGCTATCTTAATCCTTTAAAAAAGCTGATGCAAATGATGACTGCTAAAACCACAAAGGAAGTTTTGAGCTCTGAGCACCCTAAACTGTATATTTTGTGTGGCTGGATTTTGGGTTTGCTTTGAGCAAGTATTCTGTTCAGTGAGAATAATCTGGGTTTACATGAAGTGTATAGAGCACATGATTCCCTTCTTCGTTAAGTTGAACTTTTGCTCTGGCAAAGTCATTCTCTCATTAAAAGAATATTGATAATCACAGTTCGTTATCTGCTCAAGTTCAGTGGAATATGAAATACAGGGTCATTTTTAATTTTGTTTGGGTTTTTTTTTTTCAAAGTGAAATATGCTGCCCACTACCTACAATCAAAACCCTGTCTAAATATCCGAAAGTCCTTCCCAGTAACACTTTCTAAAAAGGAAGACTTCTCTTTAGGACCTAAAGTTTATTCCTGAACAGAAACAAAGATCTTAGACTTCTAAAGTCCTGCTGGTCTTTCAAGTGGAAAAGGTCTAAAAGAAATAAGAACATAAATTGATCATATTTTGGATTGAAGGCAAGGACATCAATTAGAAACCTTGTTTCATGGAAGGTAGATTTTACCCTGAGTCGTTCTGCAGCACTAAATCCAAAAATAAGCTTTATGTTGGCTGATTTTCCTCTAAACAAGCATGTGCAGAGAAGCAGAATAAAGGCTGGAAATTAGCTGCTCAATGACATGAATCTCTTCTTTCCTAGTAAGCACAGGCTTACTAGGACTAGGCTTGAGGACTTTACAGGTCCTCAAGAAATTTTTCCTCAAAAAATCTCAAGCAGATTCAAAGTGACAAACATTTTAAGAGCTATGAATTCATTTAAATTGTGATGAACATTTTAAAATCTATGAATTAATTCAAAGTGTATGTGCATCTTTTATTAAATCCAGCATTTTTCACTTCCAGTTTTCACTGTGGCTTATGTTTCCTGTACTTAAAAATGAGCTCTGTTCTGAAGATTGAACAGTACATTGTGTACTTGATGGATCAAGTTCACACTGAATTCAACAAATTTGACTTGAGGGAAAGTGATAAGCATATTTTCAATAGGAACTATGATGAACATTGTTGTGATGACATAGTTCAAATTCTCTGAGAGGTCTTATAAAGATAACCCATACCTCAGATAACCTGAGCTCTGAAAATTCTTGTGTTTAAAAAATAAACCTTCAGTAAATCAGTATCATAAAGTGATCAGCATAAAAGCAAAAAACTACAAAGGTTTTGGTAGATAGCTGAAGCAGAAGCAGCAAGGTTTGAAGAAGAGCAAGAAGCAAAAGTTACTAAAGGAGAGGAAGGAAGCTGTGGTCACACTACACAGGGGAGAAAGTAAGCTTTTGTTTAAACTTCTGCTTTGATTACCCTTATACCTGTTTAATCTTTACAGGTTCTGAATGACAGGTGACTTTTTACCCATAAGTACAAGCTATAAATGCAAAAATGAAGTCCATGAGTGGAGGTTATTTTCCCTTTTTTTTTCATTTTAGGGGAAAATTTACTTGCAAGCTGATATATTTCTTTTACTGATTCACTAAGTATTGTGAGGAAACAGCATTGCCATATGCACTGTATTGACTAGGTAATAAGGGACATGTTAGGAAGGTGTTAAATCTACTAAATCCCAGAGAATAAACTTTTTAATCTCTCTTACTCACAGAACAGCAGCCTGTGCCTATTGCCTTGGGTGGGTGTGACTCTGGATGATTCATTTTACCTCTTTGCGCTTCAGTTTCCCTGTTTGTGATATCCTCTCGGAAGCTCTTCAGGATGTGGTGATAGGAAGAGTTAGCTAGCATTGCTACCAAGCCCTCAGTTCTGCTTGAGGAAATGTATGGATCAAATGAAGCAGTAATACAGATGGAGTGTTGGGAAGGAGTTATTTCTGTGGTGCAGGGCTTACTTCATTGTCCTTCCTTTCAAAACCTGAATTTTCTGTAATTCATTGTGGACTGGGTGATTGGGGTGGGGTGTGTGTTTTGTTTTCCTTTGTTTTATTTTATTATTGCCATTTCCTCTATTTTTCTCTTAGTAGATTAATCTGTTTAGGAGGTCAGGAAATTTTGTGGGTGTGAACATCGTTTGTGTTTTTTTTCTTTTTGATCTTGAACCTGAGGCATTTGCACCTGAATAGCCAATATTAAAATAGTGAGGTGTTACAGAATATAACCCTGGAGATGTAATGCAGTTTAGTTAGGCTGAAGCCTTGTGACAGATCGTGAAGTAAAGCAAACGTATAAGTATATAACAAGGATGCAATTTTCTGTTACAGTACTGTAAAGCCCAAAATGCAGCACAGAAGAATAATCATGCTTTCTGCCTTCCTTAAATCTGGAAAGGATGAAAGAAAGCTGACAGCACTTCCTCTTCCCGTTTATAGAATAGCTGATACAGAAGACAATTTAATGCTGCTAGTTTGGTCCAGATGAAAGTAGAAAAATCTTGCACATCCTCTCTAGTACCACAAAACTCGAGCTTGCAATCATCCATATGGGCTTTACTCATGTGATTAACAGAATCTTCATTTTCACAACCTTAGGAAAACCATTGATTTTCCTTGGAGCTGTACACAGCTTCTGTTCCCCCCTCACTCTCACAAGACCTTTTCCTTTCCATTTTCACTTTCACTTTAAGGGTTGAAAAGCCTTTTTCCATTTGATTTGCTGTCTCAGACTTTCCTAGAGAAGGTATGGGCCCTCAAATAGACTTCCATTAATTTTTAGTTAATTGCTCACCCTCTTGCTTCTTAGGGAATTGCAAATCATTTATTTTTTTCATTCGTCTTAAGCTCTCTACTTACTCACAATATGCTTGTTGAAATGCTTACTCAGTCAGTTGAGTTTACACCCTCCATGTCATCTTTTTTTTCTTGGGATACATAACTCTTAATAGTTTTAATAGTTTAACTGGAAGAAATTCCAGACCTCTCTCTCATTCAGGTCCCTGATCTCTTCAGTCCAATTGACTTTACTACTGATTCCTTCGGTTCATCAAAGTTTGCCCTCCTTTAAAATCCAGAACCTTAGTTCCCTCCTTTCTTCCCCTGTAGTCCAGTTTGACCTCACAGCTGAATATGCCCTGTTATCTTTTCTCTGTTCCTTATGCTTTTTAACAACTTTTTGCTTTATATCCTTGGGCTTCTTAAAGTATTTTTTTCTTCATGTCTGATAGTAGTGTAAAGTGAGAACAAAAAAGGGTCAGTTGTCCTTTGGAAAAGTTTTCAAGGACAGCACAGCAGAGTTCTATTTTAAGCATTCTTTTTCAGGTTTCTATAAAGATAGAAATCGTTTGACTACAGTTATACAAAAAGTCAGAAGCTTTTTTCTGTTGCAATATGCTGGGTTTATTCTGATCAAACTTCTTTCCAAATCTTAGTTTGTATGCCAGTTCCTTTGATATGCCACATCATGCATGGTACCAAGTGTTCACGAGTGGGAGAAGCTGTAGGATTAAGATGCCCTGCCACACACCCTAATCTTGCAAACACGTGCTTCTCCTTTGTGAAGCAGAGATTTCATTGCAGTTTTATCTGACAAAAATTTTATGATGTAAACACATGCTAGTGTTCTTTGGCAGTGCATATCTAAAGGAACAGTTTGTCTTGCTAAACCAAAAATTAACTATTGTCTGTAAAAGTAACCAAATACTTTTTTCCATCCCCTCCTGATGATCTCTAAGGGCCTAATTCTGAGCTCCTTGGACAAGCCAGGCTCCTCAGAAACAAAGTTTATTGCCTCTAGGGCTAATTGTGTATCCTTAATATTTTTATAAGAGTAATTAGCTTTACTTTCTCAGGTATTGCCCTTTCCCAGACATGGCTGTAGCCTGAAAATTAAGTCTTAGCAGGAAAAAAAAAAAAAAAAAAAAAAAAAAAAAAAAAAAAAAAAAAAAAAAAAAAAAAAAAAAAGGGACACCTGATTTAAATCAGATTAAAAAATTACAAGCCATACCAAGAACTAGACTAAAATTTGTGGTATCTAGGTATAGCTAGAAGGTGGATGCTGTTGCTCTGATGGATTCCAAAGGTATTGGCATGTCTTAGCTGAAAATGTAGTTATTTTGTCCCAAATTTTCTTTATAGTAAATTGAGTAGCTTCTGACGAAACTGCTGTTCCCTCAGTAGTAGCCTTTGTATTTAGACTAAAGCTAAATGGGGTTGAATTTACCACTCTTGGGACAAAAGATCCTTTTTATTTCATTATTATATTACTAAATAAATAATTTAAAACTATCTTTCAGATTGTTTCTGGCTTGAATCTCACAACATACAATAGGAGTCTAGTTACGCTCAAAAAGCCATTGAGAGCCCTTTTTCAAAATGGTCTAAAACTGCCACCTTCTGGTTGTTTTAATTTTTTCCTATACTAGCTGAAAGCAGAGCTACATTTATTCTTTGCTCATAGCTTTGAACCCTGACTGCTGTCAGTGCAAATTGTACAGATCATGAAATAAGTAAGAATACAGCATGCTTACTTTTTTTACTGCTAGACAGAGAATATAAAAATACTATCAGTCTATCAGATAATGATCCAGAAGTTAGAATCTCCTTGGTCGTCAGAATCACAGGATATAACCTAGTATTACTGACACTGAATCAAATTTTCTTATACTACACAGACTCTTTCTCTCTTTGTTCATATGAACAGCACTCATTTCTTTCTATCTGCTTTCATTATGGTGTTCTTTCCACCATTTCAGACGACCCATTTTTCCATTCTGTTCCTTGGTTATGATGGGCTCTATGCTTTTAGGGCCTTGTCATCAGTTTACACAGATGGTAAATGATAGAATACATTGTAGTTTCCACAGTGAAATCAGAGCAGGAGATTGAACAAAAGAAAGCACAGTAAATTCTTTCAAAGATGTTCATAAGTGTTGGAACCATTTTTAGTGGGCAGTCACAAAGGGTTTGGGTACTTTTTTGATTTGCGAGGGGTTTTTTGACTCTTCTGTGGACAGATAAAATTGGACTCCTAGCAGCAGCAGAATTTTCTGGCTTAGTGTTGGAATAAAAACATGAAAAAAATCATCATTAATCATTGTTTTTTGTTGCTAGGGCAAGAAACAATGTCATATTAATTTGATTAATGGAGTTACTCCACAGTGTAAAAGAGAAGTTCCATTCCCGTGTGCAGGTATATACGACTGTTGTGCAAGACAGCTTCTGTGCAAAGATTTCCCCAGATAAATATATCTAAGTAATTTAAGAGTTTTTTCTTAGTTTTTGGAAAGATTACTTCTGTTGCATTTTGATTTTCCCATATCAGCTTGCAGTTACTAGAATACTAATGTCTGGTGTTGCCTAAGAAACATATAGTACCACTGTACTTCACAAATGAGTGCAAACTACATTAAATTAGCTGGGTTTTACAATACACCAATATTCTGCTGAAGCTCACAAAAAAGTTCCTTNCATTCTGTTCCTTGGTTATGATGGGCTCTATGCTTTTAGGGCCTTGTCATCAGTTTACACAGATGGTAAATGATAGAATACATTGTAGTTTCCACAGTGAAATCAGAGCAGGAGATTGAACAAAAGAAAGCACAGTAAATTCTTTCAAAGATGTTCATAAGTGTTGGAACCATTTTTAGTGGGCAGTCACAAAGGGTTTGGGTACTTTTTTGATTTGCGAGGGTTTTTTTGGCTCTTCTGTGGACAGATAAAATTGGACTCCTAGCAGCAGCAGAATTTTCTGGCTTAGTGTTGGAATGACAACATGAAAAAAATCATCATTAATCATTGTTTTTTGTTGCTAGGGCAAGAAACAATGTCATATTAATCTGATTAATAGAGTTACTCCACAGTGTAAAACAGAAGTTCTATTCCCGCATGCAGGTATATACAACTGTTGTGCAAGACAGCTTCTGTGCAAAGATTTCCCCAGATAAATATATCTAAGTAATTTAAGAGTTTTTTCTTAGTTTTTGGAAAGATTACTTCTGTTGCATTTTGATTTTCCCATATCAGCTTGCAGTTACTAGAATACTAATGTCTGGTGTTGCCTAAGAAACACTGTACCACTGTACTTCACAAATGAGTGCAAACTACATTAAATTAGCTGGGTTTTACAATACACCAATATTCTGCTGAAGCTCACAAAAAAGTTCCTTCTCAAGATGAAAGAGCAAAGAAAAAGCTTCATAGTATATTACCCATAGAGTTAATCTCCAGTATATTAAATAAAATTCCATATGAAAAATGATCATATATTATATTTTTCATAAACTGACAGGTTTTTCCAGAAAGTTTTAAGGTTTTATTTAGGATATATATCTTGTGGGCAAGAAAGTAAGACTCGCAGTATTCTTCCATTCAAGTATTCTTCTCTCTTTTCCATTTAGCAACATCTCCCATGTAGGCAGCTACTTTCTTCATTTACAGCAGTATAATTTCTCTGGGGAATAAACAACAACAACAACCAACCAAACAAGCAAACCAAAAAAAACCACAACCCTTTAATTTTCTAGTGAAATAACAGATTGTCATAGTGCATGCATTTTTATCTCTATAGAAACATTGTGTGTTAAAGTAGAATAGAAATATGTATAGAACGGAAATATCTAATTTCCTTGTTCTTTGTTAAGGACTTTTTTGGGTTTTGTTGTTTGGTTTGTTTTTTGGCTTTCTTTTTTTGTTAGAGATCAATCTGAAGTTCGATAAAAGAAGGAACTACTCTGTGATGAGAAACTACAAAAATACACATTCAATTCCTTCTGTTTGAATTTTCTGTCAAGAAAAGAGAATAAATAACCTACTGTTGAACACTGGACGTCAGTAAACATACACACAAACAATAAAACACTAATGAAAATTGCTTACAAAATTACTGTTTTCTTTCACAATATCCATCAACACACAAAATCCCACCGTAGGCAGGCTAATTTTAATAAATTGAATATTTTGACTGTGAAAATTCAAGTCATATTTCACAATATGGGTACATATTCCTTCATTCATTGAGGGATAGTAAATGTGTCACTGAAAATCTTATGTACAACTCATATAAAAATATGAAGCAATACAACAACAAATACACAGAAGTATACAATTTTTCCAACAATCTTCTTTCAGGTTTTTGAGGCTTGTCTTTTTCCAGTCCTCCCATTTTTGTTTCAAATCACCTACCTTCAGTTTTCAGTTCCTGATGAAATTTTATTGTTCAGATTACATGGTTCCCCCTGGTTCTGTGCAACAACAAAGCATATTCAGACCAGGAATATTTACTTCTTTGCATGACATATTGGTAGGTCAGATCTTTCCTTCCTGTTTAGAATACTGCAGTGCTACAAACAGAATAGAAAAGTGGAGCACTTCACAATAGTTAAGCCAGATAAATAATGCCATATGTACTACCAGTATCACAATTAAATTATGGACATCAGATTCCATGGAAAAATAAATTCATTTCTGTACCAGCAGCTAGGTAAGATTTGCCACTACATCTAAATGGGCTGCTTTAGATAAGGGTGATACATCCCAACAAAGAGGTAGTCAGGCAAAAATGCCAGGAGGCCTGCATGGGTGAACAAGGAACTCCTGGACAAACTCAAACACAAAAAGAAGCCTACAAAGAGTGGAAGCAAGAACAGGTAGCCTGGCAAGAACACAGAGAAATTGCCCAAGCAACCAGGGATCAGGTTAGGAAAGCTAAAGCCCTGATAGAATTAAATCTCTCCAGGGAAGTCAAAGGCAATAAGAAAAGCTACTATGGGTATGTCGATGATAAAAGGAAAATGTGGGCCCTATCCAGAAGGAAACAGGAGACGTGGTTACCCGAAATATAGGAAGATCAAGGTACTGTCATTTTGTGAACACAAAGGTCAACCCTGAGGCTGACCTGGATGCAGACCCCGCCCCCACCAAGGTGTGATCCTAGAATCATATAAAAGGTGAACCCAAAGTGTACTCCCAGTCAACCCGCCACCACCCCATGCAGGGAGTTTCTGCCTGAAATGAAGATTTCTGCCTGAAGAGAAGACACATGCTGGAAAAAGGGATTGGTGATGCTATCTGCGTCTCTGTGTTTTTGTTTGTCCCTTTCTGTCTTTCCACCCTCCTTTCTTACTTTTCAACTCTTTCCTGCTCTGTCTTCTGTTTAATTTTGCCTTCAAATAATTATTGAGCGTTATTTGGTGCTTGCTTAATGAATAAGTGATATCTGGTCATAATTGATAAGTGTGATTTGGTGTTTGACTCTGAGAAGTTGACGCATGATGTTTTTGCAGTTGCTGAGGTAAATAAAATTGTGTTGCATTGTTCCTTGACTCATTGTCTGACTCCACCTAGCCAGTGCTCCTTTTTGGGGAACAACAAAACCTTTCTTAAACATCCACTGTAGTGTGGTGACACACGTACTCAATGATATTTTGGCTCAGTCTTCAATGGCAAGTGCTGAAGACACACCACCCAAGACACATAAGGCAAAGGCAGAAAATGAAGAGAGAGAATAGGTGAATGGCAGAATGAAGAATCGCCCACTGTAGGAGAAGATGAGGCTTGAGACCACCTAAGGAATCTGAAGGTGCACAAGTCCATTGTACCTGATGAGATACATCCACAGGTCTTGAGGGAACTGGCGGATGAACTTGCTAAGCCACTCTCCATCATATTTGAGAAGTCGTAGCAGTCTGGTGAAGTTCCTGCTGACTAGAAAAAGGGAAACATAACCCCCATTTTTAAAAAGGGAAAAAGGAAGAATGGGAAATTACAGGCTGGTCAGTCTCACTTCTGTGCCTGGCAAGATCATGGAGAAGATTCTCCTGGAAACTATGCTAAAGCACATGAAAAATAAGGAGATGATTGGTGGCAACCAACATGGCTTCACTAAGGGTACATTGGTGGCCTTTTACAATGGGGTCACAGCATCGGTGGATAAGGGAAGAGCAACTGACATAATCTACCTGGACTTGTGAAAAGCATTTGACACTGTCCCACATGACATCCTTGTCTCTAAATTGGAGAGACACAGATTTGATGGATGAACCACTTGGTGGATAACGATTTGGCTGGATGGTCGCACTCAAAGGGTTGTGGTCAACGGCTCCATGTCCAAGCGCAGTCCAATGGATGAGTGGTGCTCCACAGGGTTTCGTATTGGGACTGGTGGTGTTTAACATCTTTGTGGGAGACATGCACAGTGGGATTGAGTGCACCCTCAGCAAGTTTGCCAACAACACCAAGCTGTATAGTGTGGTTGATCCACTGGAGGGAAGGATTCTGTATTGAGTATGGCTGACGAGGAGTTAACTTCCCTATAGCAGCCCTCATAGTGCTGTGTGTTGCATTGGTAGCTAGAAAGGTGTTGATTGTTGAAATAGTGTTTTGGTTACTTCTTAGCAGTGCTCACAGAGCATCAAGGATCTTGGACAGCTGACCCAAATCGACCAAGGGGATATTCCATGCCATATGATGTCAGCTCAGCAATAAAATCTAAGGGAAGGGAGTAGGAGGGGGGCATTCATTGTTATGAATTCTGTCTACACGAGCAACCGCTACGCATATGGAAGACCTATTTTCTGGGAAGTGGCTGGACATTGCTTCTTGGTGGGAAGTAGAGAATAAAATCTTGGGGTTTTCTTCCTTTAATTCTGCGCGAGGCCTTGGCTTTTGCTTTAATTAAACTGCTTTTATCTTGACCCGTGAGTTTTTCATCTCATTTTCTTCCCCTTCTTCTGCTGAAGAGGGGAGTGATAGAGGGGCCTATTGGGCACCTGGCATGCAGCCAAGGTTAACACACCACAGACGCCATCCAGAGAGACCTTGACAGGCTGGAGAGGTGAGCCAGTGCAAACCTCATGAAGTTCAACAAGGCCAAGTGCAAGGTCCTGCACATGGGTTAAGGCAATCCCAAGCACAGAGACAGCCTAGGAGAAGAATGGTTTGAGAATAGCCCTGAGAAGAAGGACTTGGGGGTGTTGGTTGATGAGAAGCTCAATATGAGTTGACGATGTGCGCTTCCAGCCCAGAAAGCCAACCGTTTCCTGGGCTGCATCAAAAGAAGTGTGACCAGCAGGTTAAGAGGTGATTCTCTCCCTCTCTGCTCTTGTGAGACCCCACCTGGAGTACTGTGTTCAGGGTGGCACTGGAATAGGTTGCCCAGAGAAGCTGTGGATGCCCTGTTCCTGGAGGTGTTCAAGGCCGTGTTGGATGAGGCTTTGAGTAACCTGCTCAAGGAGAAAGTGTCCCTGCCCATGGCAGGGTGTTTGGAACTAGATCATATTTAAGGTCCATTTTAACACAGACCATTCTATGATTTTATGATTCCCTGGCCTCACCAGCCCCAGCCCACATCCCTGCGCAGCTCCTCCTTTCAGTGTAGGTCTTGGCCTGGTCCTTCCTGATTTGCATGAAGTCTCATCGTACCCTTTCTCCTCTGTCCACCTCCACCTCAATGGTGGCCCAGTCCTTGAGCTTGCTGACCAGTCCCCCTTGAGCCTGAACATCCAGCTGTTTCTTTCATTCGATTGTCCTGACACATAGAGTGTAATATGTTAAGTTGGATGCAAGAATATTGTGGAAGACAGTGCCTTGCACCTGCTAAGGGCAAGGTACATGGCATGTGCTGCTATCCTCCCATCCACAAATCCCAGCCTTTTTATCACAGAAGGCAATCCTCACCCTCTGCAGTGAAGAGAAAAAAGTGACCCCTGAAAGCTCATCCTTAAAGGCACCTATCTTAATTACTGCATTCCTGACTGAATCTTGAGTGTATGAACACACCTTGCAGAACTCCTGAGTAAGACTTTTAGTAGGTTGGATTTAATATCACCCTATCATAAACATTTACTAGCATTTTCCCCACTCAGCATCCTGGATGACACTGAAGAGATCTGATAAGCATTCCCAAACTTAGGTGCTTAACTCAACACCACCAGAGACTACATTTCTATATGGCTTCTATTTTTATTTTCCAAAAAGAACTAATGAGCACTTTTTAAGAAGTAAAAAATTCCTTTCCAGCAATTACTCCACTGCGTGATCTGTGAGTATTGATATCCACTCTGCTCTGTTTACTCCCCTTTCATTGAGTGTTATCATAAATTATTTGAATTTACTGTGTCTGGTGCATGTAATTATGTGCACAGAAAATAATCTATTTGGATGAGCATTCCTTTAATTATCATGTCTGGAGTATGACAGTATATATAACCTCCTTCACATGTTAAACCCTCAGAGTAATCCAAGACTAAAGCACAAAGCTGATAGACTAGAAATGTGGTGGATTCTGAAACCACAACAGTAGGGATTGAAATGCTTCTAAAATCCTTCATCCTGAAGTGGGGAATCTATGTGATGTACTCTAACTGGAGGATGATACCTAAGAGAGGCAGAAGGACAGTGGCAAGCACTTTGACAGAAGAGGACAGGTGAGTTGTGGAGCTTGCAGGGGAAATCGTCTCTTAGATCCTGCACAAAAGACTACCCAGGGTGCCTGTCACTCAGTAACTTCTGCTAACATTATACCACTGAGCCAGGCCCAACTAGGAAAACACACTGTCAGGTACTTGTCTTATGCGAAGGAATTTCATTGCTGTCTTTCTGCAAAGGCATTGTTTTTAGAAGGCACTTTTTAAAAAAAGAACTGTTGTAAACCATTGCAGGTGATTTCCCTCTAACTGTAATAAATTATATGGAGTCCTACTTACAAGTATCAGAGAAAACAGCATGCTATTAACTTCCATAGCTTATGGATTTTTGTTGTATTTGTCCTATCAGTCTTCTTTTTCCTTTCCTTTTAACAAGTGCTATGCAATAAAGAAACTCTTCGAAGAAAAAGAAATAAAAGCAAGCATATTGTTTTACTGCTGGCCTCTGTTCTCCTCCTCAACAGCTGAAGAGGAAGCCTAAACAAACAAGGAGGTGATGTTCCCTAATATATATACACTGAGAGACTGCTGTTCCTACAGCGGCATCACAAAGTGTCATTCCAGTGCTACCTAAACAAAGATTGCAGGTCAGATCCTCATCTCCTTATTTGTGTGGAAATAAAACATAGTCATCCATAGTTTCCCAAGATGATCAAACAGAGGAATGTGTTTTTATGCAAACATCTACTAGTAGCTTTACATTAAATGCCACATTCTGTTGGACATGTAGTATTTCAGAAGATTATAACACACTAAAACATGACTCAACCAAAAATAAACCTCTTGTTTAGCAGCAGGACAAATGCATTTACTTTGGCAAAAGTAAACCATGGATGAATTTTAGGAAAATGAACAGTGATTGTGTGTTGAGTTTTCAAGGCTGATGGGGTACTTCATGGCAGCTTGTTGAACTCATAAAACCCTCCTGCGCAGACCAGATAGAACTGTGATATATGAGAACACAAGAGAAAGAGGAAGGCAATAAAAATATTTTCTTGCAAGGTCACATCACATTGTATGCTATGCTATGACCAGAGAAAAAGAATAAGCTAGAGCTATTTGTAAAATAAGTAGCAACAGGGAAATAATTTTAACAATTGTAACATAAACACATAACACTGTGCCTTAACCGTCAGACCAACAACTGAATTATATTTTCTTTTAAGCTGTCAGCATTGACAACCAGAAATGCTTGGGCCTCAAGTCACAGATTCTTTTTCAAACATTCATATTAGAGAAAAACAGTTTATACTGTGATGGTGGTCAAACACTGATGCGGGCAGTTTAGAGAGGGTGTAGAGTCTCCATCTTTGGAGATATTCAAAGCCCAGCTGGGCATAACCCTGAGCAAACTTCTGTAGCTGACCCTGCTTGACTGCTGGCGGGATCGTGCAATCTCCAGAGGTGCCAGCCAGCCTCAGTCATGCTGTGGTTCTGTGGTGCTGCAGGACACATCACACATACGTGCCTGATCCACTGGGTCTTCTTCTTTACCTTCATGCCTTCAATATGCTGCTTGTCAAGCCTTCACAGTATCATGAATTCTGGATCTGGATTTTAGCTCTTGAGGGCTTTGCAGAAGAGAAAACAAATAAACACAGAAGCCGAAGTCAGTCCCTGTATAGTTCTTATCTGTCATATTTATGAAAATAAAAGCATTGTTTGACTTTCTTCCCAATTCTGCATTTCTGTCTGCACTATGAGCTGAATTTTGATGGGAATTTGAAGCAGAATGTGACCTAGGCTGTTTTCTACATCATTTTTTTTTTTTACCATGCTTTTCAGGGGTTTCTTTAATGCATTTTAAAACCTGTGATAAACTCTTGATCAAGACTGTGTAAGATACTGACAAATACCAGGTAAATCACTGCAATGTAAAATTTAGGTCAGCCTCTCTTCTTGTAATGTCTCTTAGGAGCCAATATTTCTCTTCCTTGCCAATCTTTCTTCTCCTATAAATAAATTGAAAATAGTTCACCTGCATTATGCAAAACTCTTCAGCTTTTTTCCTTGAAAATTTTATTGTGTATTGTGTACAGTCATTGTGTATGTCTTGTGGTAATGAGATAAAAACTGTTCTTTTCATCAAGGCTTAAACTTTTCCCATGACATAAGAAAGTGCAGCCTTCTGCAAGCAAGATACAACAAAACGGTAAACTATACTTATTCCATTTCACAATGCATGCATTTTAATGAAACTTGGTTTTAAAATAAAGCTAAAATAAAGGCCTTGCAAAAAGAGTGTCAAAGTGCCAAATCTCACGTTAGTTTTCTGTTCACTCTACTTCCCTTCCTCTTTTTCACACCTGTAGTACGAGATCTCAAATACTAATTGAAAAATAGAATTCAAAATAAGTATAACATTATGAGTTTTGTACAGTGAGATATCACAGTTGGATGGTCAAGTAAAAGGAAATAAATTAGAAAAATGCAGAAATGCTTAAGTTCATAACGTATATAGGAAAACCCCATGAGAGACAATATGGCTGAAGAGATAGTGTCAGGGTAAGATTTACAAAAAAGAAGACAGCTTTGGAACATTTCTCAGGTGCAGACCAGAACATTTCTGAGGAACTGAGGAAATGCTTATCCACCTTGGAGGAGTGTGACTGAAGCACAGAGGGAGCTATCTTTTTGTGTCCAGTTTGAAGAAAAATTATAGACTGCCTCAATTCTAGGCTTTAACTAGGCTCTAAACAGCCTTTTCTTCCTCTTTGCTTCTTGGCTCTGTTCAGCTTCTACTTTCTATTATCATTTTCAGTACAAGCAGAAATTAAAACTCAGTCAAAATTATCTTGTGTAAGGTCCAAATGTTATTGGGAAGGCAGAAAGTGTATGTACCACAGTATCACACAGCCAGAAGAATAAGATCTTGAGAAAAGAAGCAATGGTCCCACTAAGAAAAAAATAGGGATAACTAAGATTCCCATCTAAAAGAAACATAGGTCTACAAGGACCAAGGAAAGCAATTGCAGAAAAAACAGCCTCCTAGAAGTACTCCCAACAGCAGATGGAATTAAGTAGTCGCAGGAAAAAATGGGTCATAAAACAAAGTTCTTCAATATTCCACAGCTGTGCAATATCTTTACAAAGTACAGAAATTACTATGAAGAGAAGATACCTTACTACAGTTTCTGTTTGACCTTATTTCAGCTGAATACATGGAAAATATTGAAATCCTTAGCAATAAAACTGTTGCATTTTTCCAAGCCTTAGACAAAACTTTCTGAGGTATTTGTGGTAGTGCAAACTAAGAAAGAAGTATCAGATAAAAATAGCTGTAACGTTTCTGTCTTAAAAATGACCAGGAAAAACAACAACCTACCAGAAAACCACCTCTAACCAGCAAACAAATTGGAGTGAAAAGACTAAAGCCTGAATAAGCAAACCACACCCAGAAGACATAAGTTCCTGTTCTGTCCAACACAGACAATTCTTGGGATCCTCCTGTCACTTTAGAAACCAAAGGGATTCTGCCCCTTTGTAATCTGATTGTATTTGAGTTCACTGTGCATGACTGTCCACTAGAGCTTTACACTCCTGTGAAGCCAGTATGTCACCCATAACCACACTGTCATATTACAAGTATTTTGACTACCCAAGGATGTTCAAGATACTGAAAAGCTATTGTAATGAGGGAGAAAACATCACAGAAGGTGGTGAAGGTGACATTTTGTATTTCCTCCACAAAAAACCTCTCAGAGAAAGAAATACAATTGTTAATTGTCTCCATGAGATGGTACTCTAAGTACAGTAATGATTTCAGTACAGTAATGGCTTCAGTACAGAGCCCAAACACCAGATTAAGCTCAAGACCGGTGTTTTAATAGTAAATCTCCCAGGCAAAACATCATTAAGCTCTACAGAGGACATCAAACTACAAAACCCACCACCAGTCTTTAACACATACATTAAAAAAAAACCCAAAACACAGGCATGGCACAGATCAGATAAACTAATATGGAGAACAGATGAATCAACATTGTGACCAGTAACTGTTAGTAGTTATAAACCCCTTCTAATTTGCTCTGGTCAAGTCTGATAATATCTCAAACCATTTGTGACCCACATTGGTTGCCAAAAAGGACTGAGGTTTAACCCCAGCCAGCAACTAAGCACCACATAGTCACTCACTCACTTCTCCTTCCTTCAGTGGATGGGGGAGGAATTAGGAGAGTAAAGGTGACAAACTCATGGTTTGAGAAAACAGCAATTTAATAACTAAAAGATGTTGTTGTTGTTATTATTATTATTATTATTTTTAAATGTAAAAGGAGGAAAAATAACAAAGAGAAAGGAGAATAAAACTCAAGAAAGAAAAGTGATGCAAATGAAAACAATAGTTCACCACCAACTGACTGATTCCTAGCCAGTCCCCAAGCAGCAACCCTCCCACCAGTTTTATTGTTGAGCATGGTGTCGTATGATATGGAATATCCCTTTGGTCATTTGGGGTCAGCTGTCCCAGCTGTGTTCCCTCTCAGCTCTTTGTGTGCCTTCAACCTACTCACTGGTGGGGCAGAGTGAGGAGGAGAAAAGTCTTTGATGCTGGGTAAACACTGTTCAGCAGTAACTGAAACATCAGTGTATTTTCAACATTGTTTCCAGCACAAATCCAAAACATAGCCCCATATCAGCTACTATGGAGAAAATTTATTCTATCCCAACCAAAACCAGAATAGTGTCAAAACAAAGCCACCGTTTTTTAAAGTGGTTTGCAATTTGTGCAAGTCATGTTATATTCACTGCAATTTCATACCTCTTCCATAGTCAAATCACTCTCCCCAAAAGCAAATGACTTCACATTTCGTTTCTTATAGAAAGGATGTCCAAGTTGTGAGGCAAACTTAGCTGGGTGTAGCATCACGATGATATCATGTATGATGTACCACACGTGTCATAGGCATAATCTAGGAAATAGATTAATAATTAATAATATTAATTAATAGGAAATTAATGATAAATATTAATTAATTAATTAACAATTATTAGTAGGAAATAGAGCTCTTAGCACTGTTTTCTTTTGCAACTGTAATATGCATAAAACAATATGCAGGATGGTTATTAATATCCTTTTGGTCTTGAGTGGTTCACTGAAAATTGTGTAGTTTCTATCTCTCATGGAGAATCGGTATGTAAAAGCAAAAGCCTGGGATGGAAGAGCACTCCTAAACACTTTGCTGACACTGTCTTTTTTAAGTAGATATTCCACAAGTTGATATATGAAAGGTATATTTTAAACATAGATGTGGAATTTATGTTTTAGATCTACAACCTAAAGGGACAAGTATAACAGAGCAGATGGACAAAGAAACGGAATGAAGAGGATTTAATATGAACATGGACTGCTATAAGCCAAATACATGATGACATATAAAACTCTCCTTAGGAACCTAAATGCCACAAACCAAACCATGACATATTAGTGAACATGGCTTGCTTCCCTCAGAACACATTAGAGGATAAAAATTAATGTTATTGAAAGGCAAAAAAGTCCAAGAAAAATCTGCTTTTTCCTTAAAGGCAGGTAACTGGGAGGCTATAATAACACAGTTTAAAATGAAACACATCTGCTCTTTGCAAAAACATGTAATGAACATTAAAAAACCAAACCAAAACAAAAAAATTTCAGTTCTTGATGCTACTGTACATCACTATCTTGAAAGCTGTACAGTATAGACTAAGTTATCTAGTCATCTAAGATTCATTATTTCCTTCATGGGAATGTTATGTTTTATTAGCTCCATCTACAAATTTTCTTAAAGACTTGTAGCAAAACATATCACAGAAATAGAAATCATTATTTTAGAATAAGAAGTTTGTGTACCACCAAAGTTTATTCCATGAAATTTTTATCATCTGTCCTATTTCTTATTACTGTGAAGCCAGGATGTATTTTACAATAGGCAAGCTCATCTATACCACAATTATTAAATAAATAGATGTTGAATTTAGTGTTACCCTGAATTACATTTGATTTCATACTATAGTATTTTCTTTGATTCTCTGGCTTTCGATGTAGACAGCTCTAAGAGAATAAAAAAAAAAAGATATTCTTTCACTGGGAATTTTTTGTTATGCATTTTAGAATTATGACCTATGGACATTTTATAATACCATGGATTTTTAGTTTGGAAATACAGCATTGACTTTTCTAGCAAATTGAATACCATTTTACAGCTTGATAATTCTAACAAGATTGTTCATTTCCAAAATTTATTGTATATTTTACTAATAGAATTGCATTTGAAGAAGGAAAATAAAAATATTTTATTCTAGGTGGGTTTTTATGGTTTGAGTGAGATATTATACAGTAAACCATTTCTTTCCAATTAAAAGGTAAACTGTGGCTTTACTGCAAGGTAGAGCAGTGCAGGAGTAGTTCTTAGATGGCTTTTGTCCCTGATTTGTACTGTCCAGGGCAAAGATTTTATAAGTGGTTTTACCCATGCCACTTATATGGCATTTATATCTTAATCTCAGACTAATTCAAAGACAGTTGTCACATTCCTAACTCAGGTTAATATTGGGCTGGGATAGAAGAGATTATTTTTCAGATTCAGATTTTGATTGGAGATAATCAAGACATGGAATTCACCTGTCACAAGAATCTAAAAGATATCAAAGTGTTTGTATCAAAGTGTTTTCCCCATATCTGAAAGTACAAAAACTCCTAACATTTTGTTTTTCTCTAATCTTATAAACCTTTTCGTGACCTGAGGGCACAGAGTCTGGTGCTGCAAGAATCATCTGTATGACTCTTCCAATTTGCTCTATGAAGGGATTTTAATAAGGCTTAAGGTTTGTAAGTTATCCTGTGCACTGTTATTGGACAATTACTACCAAAAGGCGTAGAACTAATGAATACAGGATGAATTAGGCTAAAAATCAGACTACAAGTTATTGCTACAGGTTCTTGGTTGTCTTGTTTGCAGCTGAGACAGAGTTAACCTTCTTTATAATAGCTAATGTGAGGCTATGTTTTGGACTTGTGCTGAGAAGAAGGATGAGAACATACTCATGTTTATAATAGTTGCCAGAATGGTCAAGGATTTTTCAGCTTCCCTGCTGTGACAGTGTCTGCAGGTGCAGGAGAAGCTGGGAGGCAGCAGAGCCCCTGTCACTAGCCTAGGATTCAACCTTAGGTTTAGTATTGAGACCCAAAATTGGCCCATAGTCTATTCCATGTCATGTACATCATGACCAGTATACAGGTGGGGGTCTTCTCTGGAAGTTCTCTCTTGCTCTAGGTCAGCTCTCTTTAAAGGTCATCTGTCTCTGGGTGGTCCTTCTACCTCCCTCGGTCAGCTCTGAGTCTCGTACTCTCAGGCTCTTATCTCTGTTCCGGGCATTGCAGTTTCGGGACTCTCCCTGCTCCAAGACCATTAGCTGGGGTTAGGCTAAACCCCGGTCACTGGTTGGTGAGCACTATCACTGTGTATCACACATTTGTTTATTTGTATACATTACTATTATTATCATCATCATTATTATTATAATTAGTTCCAATATTATCATAGTTTAGTTATTAAATTGTTCTTACCTCAACCCACGAGTCTCTTTTCCCTTCCCCTCTTTAATTCTCTTCCCCATCTTCAGGAGAGGGAAGGGTGAGTGAGCAGCTGTATGGTGTTGGCTATGAGCCAGGTTAAACAGCTACAATGCTTTATTAAGTAAATAGTATTAATAAAGAAGTGCCACAGAATTTATAGGAAGTATTAAAAGTTTCAATATCAACCTAGTTTATGTTGAACACACTCTTATTGCAATGGAGTCATTCCACAAACACAATTTTCAGTACCAAGTGAAGCTCAACACCATATGAAAACAGTGCACTTTCTCATTATGTGTCACTGTAGAACAACTGTTTCCTACAGATGTTATGCTTGAATACTAGATTAAAAATTGCAGGAAAATCAGCAAATTACTCCAACACAGAGGGTGTAAAATGCAAACTTAACACTTAGTAAAAATTTTTTTTTCTGGTAAAGCTGAAACAGAACATAAAACTTATGAAAGCTTCATAGAATTTCATTTTTTTAAATTGTAATAAAGAAAACGCTAAAGCCAGCTGTTAATGTCCATTAACAATGTTAATGTTAAAATCACTTTTTTTCAGTGAAACCAATAACAGCTAATGCAGAATGAAATGAAATAAAATAAAAAGAGGTATGCAAAATTTTGTTCAAAGCAATAAAATATTAAAAACATTAAAAGATTTACACTTTTTATTATTGTAATTTTATATGTTTTTATACTTGTGTGTTCCATCCAACAACTTCCTAGACTCTACTGAAGTTTCTTCCATTTATATGCTTTTCTTCGTTGTATTCAGGAATTTGTTCCCCTTAGTTTCGATGTACACTGCATTCACAATTTCTGTTTTGGGGACTGTTGAAAAGTAAGGCAACAGAGAAAAAATAAAGATGAGACAAAAAATGACCCAATTAAAACAAAAATATAGAGGCAAAGTATGCCTCCCAGAAAGAACAACCTAGGCAACAATCCTTCAATCTCTTCATAAGTAATTTGCTAAACTGTTTCTCAGCAGTTACTGTCCATGATTGTATATTGTCTATGCACAATGGGAAAGGAGTGTATGAGGTGGAGGAATGTTAAACTTCAGCTACAGGATTAGAGGCAGCAAAGATGAGAAGAGGAAGGGGACTCCAGACACTTACTAGCCCCAGGCCAGCATTTAACAAACTCCAGAAAATTGAGAGAAAGGCCAAGGCCCTTAAGAAATGAGGCACATTCACTGTCCTGCATAGAACAGCATTTAAGTTAAAGGTCACCTCTCAGATGTGACAGGTGGGCCTGAAGCTACACAGCCTGAGAGAGTGGCTGTAACACCCAGGGTACGAGACAGCGTCCTAGTGTCAGACAACTTAATCACTCACCACCCTGCCATAATAGCAGGAAAATGTACAGCCAGAGACCTCTTTCTTCTTAACATATGGCAGGGTAAGTAAACTAATAAAAAGCTGAGAGACTTTTAGGACTCTGCTTGTAGGACTGTCACACCTGCAAAATTTGAGAACATTGTGACTCTGAAAAGCACAGCATTGAATTGCATAAAACACTGTGTACCTCACCCTGACTGTTAACAGCAGCATAAAGGATTCACAACATCCAGGACAGCCTCTGTCAAAGCACATCTCTTGTGCTAACACCTTGATCTGCCACAACAGCATGCAAACACCAAACAAGGGCCTGAAACTCCTCACACAAAGTCCACTGTTCAACATGGAGTAAGATAAAAAGAAAAACTTGCGAGTTTTTCACCTTCAAACTCTGTATGATGAAACTGCATAAGCAGAGACTCAGTGTACCTCATCCAGAGGCCCAAATATTTGCTACAGTTTTTAAAGGATGCTGTGCCCCTGTAACAAAGCCATTCTCAGTTGCCCTCTGATAACAAGGCAAGACTTCTGACTAGCCCTCAAAGTCAATAAGAGACACAAAAAACAAAGGAGCAAGGCTAATAACCTGGATTATAGGTAAACTATGGTGTTCATAGGACAAAAAAAGAGGCTGCATTGCATGAAGGACATGTATTCGAAGGACAGTCCACCTACTTTCTTGTATTCTCTTTTTTGGTAGATTCTGTTCCTGCTCTCTTCTTCTTCTCCAGTGTATTTGAAATTTCTAGAAATCAAAGGATAGATGGAAACAGTCAAGAACACCCTGACCTAACTCTTAGCTCAAATCTCTTACCCTAATCATCATTTAACCTTAGACATCCCACTATTATAGAGAAATAGCAAATACCAGTGTAGCACTTAGATTCCTGTCATAGTTTAGTCCCAGTAAGAAGAAGCACCACACGGCCACTAGCCCATCCCCATCCCTTGCAGTGGGATGGGGGACAGAATTATAAGGATAAAAGTTCAAAAACTCAGTGGCTGTGTGGTGGGTTGATCCTGGCTGGATGGCAGGTGGCCACCAAAGCTGCTCTATCACTCCCCTCCTCAGCTCAACAGGAGAGAGGAAATATACCAAAGGGCTTGTGTGTCATGATAAGGACAGGGAGAGATTATTCACCAATAGCTGTCATCTGCAAAACAGACTCAACTTGGGGAAAAATGGTTACCAATCAAATCAGAGTAGGATAATGAACAAAATCAAATGTTAAAAACACTTTCCTCCCACCCCACCCTTTTCCCAGGTGTCTTGGGTTAAGTAGAGAGAGGTTTTTTGTTTGTTTTTTTTTTTCATAAATAGCTAGCAAGAGGCTGTGTTTTGGATTT
>VZTO01020392.1:35611-47669 GCA_013400615.1 Syrrhaptes paradoxus
ATTTGGGGGAATCATGAGTGTAGTTCTGTGGATCATTAGCCGGTAACAGGCTGAGCCTTTGGTCATTGGGTGGTGTGGTGGAGCAGGTGTGTGGCCCCCAGCCAAGGGCTAACCCGTCACACTGGGCTAAACTTTACTCCCTATTTCCTCTCCCTCCTCTCCACCAGTACACAGGGGGACAGGGAAAGGGGGCTGCGGTCAATACACCATACATTGTCCCTGCCGCTCCTTCTCAGTGGGAGGACTCATCACACTCTTCCCCGGCTCCAGCGTGAGGTCCCTCCAATGAGAGACAGTTCTCCACAGACTTCTCCAACATGAGTCCTTTCCATGGGCTGCAGTTCTTCACAAAATGCTCCAGCGTGTGTCCCTTCCACTGGGTGCAGTCCTTCAGGCACAGACTGCTCCAACGTGGGTCCCCCATGGGGTCACAAATCCTGCCAGCAAACCTGCTCCAGCGTGAGCTCTCCACTAGATCACAGCTTCCTTTGGACTCACTCATCTGCTCTGATGTGGGGTCTTCCACAGGCAGCAGGTGGAGATCTGCTCCCCCATTACCCTCCATGGCAGCAGGGCACAGCTGTCTCACCATAGTCTGCACCAGTCTGCAGGGGAACCTCTGCTCCGGTGCCTGGAACGTCTCCTTGTGAGAGACTATACTGTGGGAAACTTGTCCCTAAGATTGTTTGGAAACTGAACTGTGCACAAAGAGGATGCAATGTCAGTGGTGCAAGGTGAAACCAGACTGGTGTGGCATGAACAGTCACATCTCCCTTTGGGGGATGGTGCATGAACCTCTATGATCACCTCCATGTGCTGGGACATGCGCAGTGTACCACAAAGGAGGGAGACATGCCGGATGTGTTGGATATACTGGATGTGTTTGACATGCTACTGCCATGGAAACCCTCGACCCAATGCACTTTCCCAATGCACCACCTATAAAAGCCCACAGGAAAGTGCATGAAGTATGTGCATGTGAGTGGAGGTGAGAGTGAACACGTGTGTGTGAGTGTGTGTGCAGTCACCACCAAGGCCTGTGGATAATCGGAACGCCGCTGAAACATGCCTAGTGACTGTTTCTTGCATCTCTATATCAACTTCTTACTTAATTTCTACCTTTTATTCCACTCTTTCCTGTTGCTTTTATGTTTTATTGTTAATAAAGTTGGTTTGGTTGTGCAGCACCAGACTTCATTTGGTCAGAGCTCTCACCCTGCTCTCATCAGCTCCCAACTTCTTCCCACACTGCCTCTCTTCCCATCTTCATAACTTGGTGCAAAAGGTCCACCATATTGAAGACAGTTACCAGACCTCAGTTTCCATGGTCATGTGGGTCTTATGGCTGGAGGAGGGAGAAAGGTTCATGCACAATCATAACAAGTTCCTGCTGGTGCAGGGACTATACAAGTACCTCCAATTGTACAGTGACAGTAGACCTGTAGTGTCTTGTCTATTTCTCCACATTTCTTGTCAAAACATCAAATAAAACTCCCAGACAGATGCTGTACAGTGATTCTGGCTGGCACTGCCCATGCTCACAGCTTTCTGCTCCTTATCCACACATCTGGCAGAAACAGTATCTGCCCAAAGCCTATCATCAGCCTTTCATTGGAGAGAGGAAATTGCAGGCAGGTCAGTCAAAATTCTTTTCCTCTCTGTCTTCTTGCAAGCTCTGAAAAGAGATGAATAAAAAAAACCCCAATGTACTCCAGGCATTGTACACAGCATTGCCTAACTGCTAAACTGTGGGATTTGGCACTTATAACTGGTTTTGCATAAGTTTTTTGGATCACATTCATTATTTTTTTTAATAATTTGCACAAAAATCAGGGGGTTGAGTTCTTACTTTTCTTAAATTATTTCACTGCTACTCAATGTCTGAAGGCCCAGAATTACAAAAAAAAAGATACTATTTCATAATTCAGATGTGGATTTTCAAATGTTTTTTTCTCTCCAAATCCTTTACTTATAATGTAAACTTTACATTCTGGGACTCATCCCAGGTAGGTAAGAGAGATGTCCTTGGAGAGTACTTGTATAATAATTGTACTTTAGCATGTAGTTTTGCATGCTTCCACATTTGTTAAACCTGTTTTTTTCTCAGTTTGATGTATACTATTTATAAAATTTAAAATATTTTAGTGAGAATAATTATTTTGGGTGACCACTAAACAAAATACAAGGAATAGAGGCAAGTGTCTTCAGAGATATAAAAAGATTAGGACGAAAATTTTCTCACTTGGTTGCTCACCTGGACACTTTAAAACTTTGTGAATTTTCAGTATTTTGTTAAAATTTCTGCCACCTGACCATTAAACAATTTTTATTTTGCTGAGTTTCCTCCACATTGAGTTCTTCATTTTGCATTTACTGAAATTTATTTTCCAAAATGACCATGGTCCTGAAGGAAGAGATACTTTGTTTTGAGAAGTACCTTGTCTGGTTATATACAATCTGTTTCTCAACTAAATAAAAGAACTATTCAACATCTGGTATTTTTCTCCTTTGAGAAATTATACTCAGTAATTAGATGGGACTGGAGTGGGGAACAGGTGTTTGGTTTTGGTTTAGATATGGTAAGTAAGTTGAATTCTTCAGGAGTTCTTGTGTTAACTTTTTTTACTCTTCCTGAAATACCTTTTTTCTGTCTTGCAGAACTGGATCAGACTATGGCTCAACACATAGACTTGTTTTTCTACCAGGACTTCAGATGGGACTGAACTCTATATGTTTAGTAACCCATAGAGCGTGGTAGAAGAATTCAAGTAGGAAAATACTAATTATGAGACAAATTATCACATGTGCATTCCGGTGCCAACATTCATTACATCTATATTTTTCCTCTGTTCAAATATCATGTCTCAAAAATATGCATTTCATTTCTCTATAAGTGTAAATAAAGAGGCAGACTAAATACAGTTGCAAAATTATACAGGCTTTGAAATACTTAGACAATGTGTAATTTGTTTTAGCAGTCTCTCTGTGTAATTTCATACTGTAATTTTAGATAGAAGTGAAATTGTCACTAGGATGAACAAGTACTCTGTGGCACACCCATAAAGATGCTGGTTTGTCTCCAAAATTTTGCACATTTCACAGTCAAGGTACAGTAATACCTTAAGGGCAAGTAGCTAATTCTTTAGCAGAACGCAAAAATCAAAAATATAAAATGTTATGAGATGTGGGTAGGAGAGTTTCTGTACTTGTGAAAGGGTTAGCAAGCCCCTCCTTTTTTGTGAGTGGTTCATCAGAAAAATCCTTCTCCTCATCTACTCTATCACTTGGGTCAGGAAGCTGTCATCAGCACTCTCCAGGAGCTGCCTGAATTGCTTATGCTCTGCTGTGATGTCTGTCCAGCAGATACTGGGGCAGTGCCTGTCCGCCATGAGGACCGGGGCCTGTGAATGTGAGGCTGCTTCCAGCTGTCTGAAGAAGGTCTCACCTACTTTTCTTCCTGATTAGGCAGCCTACAGCAGACACACCCTGTAATGTCACCTGTGCTGGTCTGCTCTTGAATCCTTCCCAAAAGCTCTTGTCTCATCATCCGTCACCAGGCAAAACTCCATGCTCTCCAGCTGCTCTGCCACATAATGGAAAACTGCCCATCCTCCTCTTCCAGCCAGTTCTTTCTAAAAAGCCTGTATCCATCTGTTATAGACCTCCAGTCATGGGAGACATGCCATCATGTCTCTGTAATCCCAACAAGATCATAGCCCTGGAACTCCATACGAATGTTTAATTCCTTGTGTTCATTTTCCACGCTGCAACCATGGACAGGCACTTCAAAGAAGCACCCCAGATGCTGATTTCAAGAAAGGCTCTGTAATGATGCCTTGTAGACCCTTCCTTGCTTACAGGCAAATGTTTGTAGTGACTCTGCTTAAGCCATGTTTTGCTAATAACATATTCCCTTTTTTTCATGTCCTTTGCTTGCCAGCCTTGTCCATCACTCCCTCATGGGGCTGCTGGTAACTCCCTTCCCCATCATTCCTGCTTTAAAGCCCTTCTTAGCATGTCAGGCAATTTAAGTTGACTACTCTGATTAGGAACAACAGCAGCAGAATCCATCCAGCGGTGGCTCCTCCAACAGAAGTCACCTTCCTTCTGCTCCATCCAAAACACATTGCCACCAGCACCCTGTTCTGGCTGTTGGTGGGGACCAGCTGCTACCCCCTCATGTAAGAGTTGCCAATACTAAAGAGGGCAAAGCAGAGAGTGAAACAATGACTGGATCCCAGGTTTTAGCAGACAATTCAGAGGCTTGATGTTATTCTCCCCTTTCAGTGTGGGGGTGGGGAAATATTTGTTTCACTTTTACTTCCATGTTTGGTTGGCTAATAACTGAAGCAAAGAGGTCTGGCATTCCAAATCATGAGGCTGTGTGTTTTAGCTACATGGAAATTATATGTATTTGTGTAACAAAGAGGTACCTAGAGAAAAAAGAAGATGGGACAAGCCTGGCCAGTACTTGCTGAGATTTGCTCTATTAGTGGCTGCTGCTGCTCAAGAAGGCTCTAGAAGTCATGGCAGTCACTGCTACTGCCTCCAGGGACAATCCATAATTTCCTGACACCTTTTCCTAACTGCAGGATTTCAAAGGCACTGGACCAAGCAGTCTCTAAAAGCTGTGAAAAGATGAAGAACAACTATTTAAAAAAAATATTAAATTCCTCTTTGGTGAAGTGATTGCTGAAAGCTTTGACAGAGAGAAAGACCTCTTATTTCTCATCCTCATGAATACATTGATACAACAACTGTATTGTTTTGCAGCATTCCTCTGTACAGTACTCATGTTTTGCAGTTACTAAGTGGAGTATCCTATGGATGATCACTGCCTTGACCCTGCAAATTTCAGTCACATCGGTACTGCATGAACCATGAAATCTGGAGACTTTATCACACATGGATATCTGCTTCATATACCTGCTGTAGACAAAAGCTCCATGATGGGGCAAGAGGTTTTCTTTTTTTCTTCCACTGAGCACTTCCTATTAAATGGTGCATGACTAACCCATACAGAAGTTACCTTCAGTATAGCTTGTAGGACTAGGACTTGCTGGTCTGTAAATGGCTTAAAAGACTACTGCAATAAGGATGGATTTTGGTACACAGTTTATTATTACATGGATTTTCTCACACTTTAATTCTACTCCAGAAGATGACTTGGACAGAAGTGCTTCACCTGTTTTCATTCCCAAGCACAGATTTGCAAATTGCATATGTTCAAAGCTGAGCAGAAATGCCCAGACTTTGGTATCTCTTCTTAAAATAAAAAGAAACTGCTAACTGAGAATGTTTAATGATCATATTAGAACATTATTTCTTTTCTATTCTTTCAATCTACAGACACTAGGAAACAAAGCATCAATTCAAACTGCAGATCTCCTGTAAACTTGTGCTCTAAGGAGCTTAGTCATTTGTGTAGACCTCTTTGTATACAATGTATACCCACTTAAAAGAGAAAAGGAGCATTGTTAGCTTAAAAAAAGCACAACAGTATCCATGCTAATAAAGAAAATCAACTTACAAAGAGCCCATATATTAAGCACTGGTCCAGATACTGCAGCACTATTTGTAGCGTAAGGTCTTAGGAAAACATATTAAATGCAATAACTAGTTAAAAAGAGGGCTGGAACAATTAAAAAAAAAAAATTTGCTTGCTTGCTTCGTTTCTTCCTTCCTTCCCCAACCCCTATTAGCAGTGATTTCACCTATGCTCTTACACTTAAGGACATGAAGGCACACATATAATCCAAGCTTTTTCTTATTTTTCAATTTACATGTTAAAATTTGACCTGAAAAATCCAAATGCTTTCAAGTTAGGCTTTCTCTGTTATAACTTGTTCCCACTTATAAACAACCTATTGATATTATTTTTTCCCAAAGATTTCTATTAAGAATAGAAACAATTAAATAAATTATGTTTATATCCAGGTTTACATTTAGCAACAACGTAAGATAAACTATTTTCATTATATAAAATTCATTACCTATATAAAAGGTAGTAAAAAATTATTTTATGTATAAGCAACAAACATAAATTTTTAAGCTTTGTGATGCATGGGAGACCAAGTAATGAAGGCTATTTGGTTTTCCTTTTAACCTTCTACATAATTGCTCTTACTTTCCATTGCAGAATATTGTGTAAACCATTATAATTTATTCACTTAGAGTTTGTATAAAAATAGAACTTTAGGACTTTAGCTGATGACCTCCATATGATGCGAGGCAAACACAGTATGTCTTTATTCACATAGCAACTCATGATATATTTTCACAGAGTGATTTTGTATTACTTTGTGTCACTTGATCGGTTACTCAGCAAAACTGGGCTGCTAATGTCGTCATTTGAGACCTTTCACTCCTTTTCACCAACTCCAGCTTCTCTTAACAAAGATCTTATCTGTCTCATTTCATTGTTTACCATCAGTTTGCAGAACTTTTTCTTTCTTTTTCTTTCTTTCTTCTCTCTTTCTTTCTTTCTTTCTTAGTAATCTCTCGGACAACTGAAATTTGAATCAGTTTCTCTAGAGTCGGCAAGAATCATTTCTAAACAAAGCAGAGCTATATTTATTCAGCATCATGTCCTTCCACGGGACTTTTTTTTTTACAAGTGTCAGTTAAGACCAATCACTTCTTTTTGTCTTTAACCCATGTTCCACCACGTGTAGCCCTGTGGGGCTGTTTTCCAGAGATGTGTGCCCACAGCTACATCTTATCTAGAATACTTTTGACAACAGACATTTTTTTAATTCGAAGATGAGGATTGATGAGGTGGAAACTTGTCATGAAAACACACAAATTCCAACAGGGTTTTTTGATAGCAAGTTTTCCTGACCAAATATTTTTTTCAATCAGAAAGATTTCCTTAGTGAAGAAATACTAAGCTTTCTGTCACTCATCTACTACTAGATTCCGTGCCCTGAGAGCAGGTGGGAAAAGATCGTTGTGGTCATATGTAGTATATGGTTGTCATCAACTGCTATTGTCACCAGTCAACATCAAGGTTTTGGCTTTTATGATCACAGAACCTTCGAGGATCAAGGACTGCTGGGGAGAGATGTGATAGTTCTGGCAAAGTGGAGCAAGAGCACTTTCATCAAGAGGCAGGCCAACCTGGTCCAAAGAGCTTTAAACTAGGAAAGTGGAGGTGTGAGATTGCAACTACAGTCAAGTAAATAGGTAAACAGTAGAAAGGGGTGGAAAGCAAAGGGTGTAGAGCAAAGATAACACGAGACCTAAGGAATGATTAAACAGGGTCGAAGGGGACCAACCTCAAGTACCTGGCCACAAACGTATGTGGTCTGGGAAACAAGCAGAAGTGACCAGAGCTCCAGACATGCAATTGGGATATTATTTGAAAAACAGATATGGTAGGACAGCTAGCACAACTACATTAAGCAATGGACAGGTGCAAGATCTAAGAGAGAGTAAGGAGAGTGGCTGACCTTCTTCTGAAGGAGAAGCTGGGATACATGAAGTTTTTCTCCAAGATGGGCAAGAGTCAGGCAAAAGGTCATCAAGCCAGGGGATCACACTAGTCAGGGTGACACCATGGTGGGATTCTGTCCACCTAGCCAGGGTAAGGAAGTGGACAAAGCTTCTACAAACCATAGAAGGAAGGAAGTCTCTGTGTCACAAATCCCGGTTCTCGTGGGAGACTGTAACCTCCCTGACATCTGTTGGAAGCACAGTGAGCTTCAAGCAGTCAAGATTTCCTGAAGGTGTTGGGGGTCACCTGGGGTGACATAGAACTGGATCTACTGTTCAGTAGCAAGGGAGAACAGGTGGTGTATGTGATAATCAGTGGCTGGCTTGTCTGTAGTGAGCATGATATAGCAGAATGGTTATGAAACAGGATCTAAATCAATCTAGTCTTCCAGAAAATCATGGCAATACCAGAACAGATAGCGCAAAGGTATGTGTTAGTCTGTGAAAGCAGCTGACTTTTTTACTATGAAAAATTGCCAAGTAATTACATAATTAGTATGATGTGCTCAGGTTATGTTTTTCAAGATCTCCTAGGAGCCACATAGAGTTTAGAAGAGTGAAATAAAAACAGAGGTTCAGTTTGGAAGAAGGATTTATTTACATGTAGCTGTCAAATGAAAAGTCTGTAATCTATAAAGTACGGAAATGGCAGGCCTCTTTTCTTGCTCTGCGTGTGTGCATGGTGTGTGTTGGATTTTTAATAATTGTTATTCCAACAGCAAGGATTACTCCCTCGAGATCACATCAGAATCACACGATACGGATTTTCATTTTCTTTTAGTGCATTTCAAGCTTTGCCTAAATGAAATGAACTGTATTGACTGCTATGTACGAGATGTAAAGAATCTGTCTTCTTTTTTTGCAGCAGAAAAAAGACAGCAGAAAAATATTTGGGGCCAAAGACACCATGGAAGTGCATACAGTGATTTTAAGAGATAAACTGGTATAGACAGTGAAAAGAAAAAAATGACTAAGTTTATATATCTCAGTACTAAGCTAACATTAATTCATGATCAGTAAATATATTATTTAATAAACACATCAAAACAAATACTCAAGCTATTTAACGATCCCTCACTTGACTTGGCAGAGTGCTTGCTCATAGAGAAAATACTATCTATTGTAACTACATAATTACAGTGGTTTTGAAATTGATATTATTATTAAAATAACAATTCATAAGACATATAAACCAGTAAAAACCTTGAAAATGCAATCATTCATGCTTACATATGAATACATTGTATTTGAAATGCAGAACTGTTTGTACTGGAGTCTCAAAGTGTTAAAAATCTTAAGAATCATAGAAGGGTGTGATCTATTTCAAGATCATCTAGTCCAACCCCCTTGCGATGAGCAGGGGCACCTTTCACTAGACCAGGTTTCTCAAAGCCTTGTCCAATCTGACTTTAAACACTTCCAATGATGGGGCATCCACTTCTCTGGGAAAACTCAGTGTTCAAGACCCTTATCATAAAAAAATTTTTTCCTTACATCCAACCTAAATCTACCCTCTTTCAGTTTAAAACCATTGCCCCTTATCCTGTCACTACAGGCCCTGGTAAAAATTATCTCTCAATCTCACTTATAACCCCCTTTTTATACAGTGAAAGGCTGCAGTAAGGTCTTCCTAGAGCCTTCTTTTCTCCAGGCTGAACTCTCCAGGCTTTCTTCCCCAACTCCCAAGCTGTCAGCCTTTCTTCACAAGAGAGGTGTTCCAGCCCGCTGATCATTTTTGTTGTCCTTCACTGGACACTCTATAAGAGATTTATATCTTTCATGTATTAGGAATCCCAGAACTGGATGTGGTACTCCAGGTGGGTTCTCACAAGAGCGGTGTAGAGGCAGAGAATTGCCTCCCTCAACCTGCTGGCCACACTTTGTTTGATGCAGTCCAGGTTACAGTTGGCTTTCTGGGCTGCAAGCGCATGTTACTGGCTCAAGTCCAATATTTCATCTGGGATTATCTCCAAGTATTTCTCTGCAAGGCTGCTCTCAAGCAATTAATCATCCAGTCTGTACTGATGTTGGCAATTGCATCAACCAGGTGCACTTGGCCTTGTTGAACTTCTCACAGACCCACTTCTTAAGCCTGTCAAGGTACTTCTGGATGGCAGCCCTTCCTTCACATATATCAACTGCATCACTCAGCTTTGTGTCATCCACAGAGTTGTTAAGAGTACACTCAATCCCACTATCTATGTCCTTAAAGAAGATATTAAATAATGTTAATCCCAGTATGGGGCCTTGAGGGAAACCACTCATCAATGGTTTCTGTTTGGAACTTGACTTGTTGACTGTACTCTTTGAATGCTGCCATTCAGCCAATTCCTTATCCATATAACAGTCCATCCATCAAATCCATATCTCTCCAATTTAGAGCTAAGAACCCTGGAGACCGTATCAACGGTCTCACAGAAGTCCAGGGAGATGACATCAGTTGCACTCCCCTTGTCCACTGATACAGTTAAGTCATTATAGATGGGCACAAGATCAGTCAGGCACGATTCACATTTTTTGAAGCCATGTTGGCTGTCTCTGATCACCTCCCCATCTTCCGTCACTGGGGACTTATCCTGACTGACGTGACTTTTCAAATATGTTGGAGAATGGTTTGGCAACAGCATCGGTCAGTTCCCCCAATATACTGGGCTGCATCTTGTCAGGTCCTATGGACTTGTGTATGTGCAGGTTCCTCAAGTGTTCTTGAACCTGATCTTCTCTCACAATGGATGAGACTTCACTCTCCTAGTTCCTGTCTTGAGTTTCAGGGCCCTGGAGATGTTAGAAAAGAGATTTCAGTGAAAACTGAAGGAAAGAAAAAGTGGAGTACCTCAGCATTCTCTGTGTCATTGTCATTAGTTCTCTTGTGAACAGGAAGATTATTTTCATTTGTAAAGAATAAGTATTTTTTTATGATGACACCTAAGCAGAAATTCAGAATTCAGAATGTGTTTCTGGACACAGTGCTGTTCTTGATGCTCTCTAAGACAGTATATTTGTCTTCACTGAGTTGACACAGCTTTGGACACAGGAAGGGTTGAGTAGGAACTTGCTGCGACACAGGTACAAACTAGGATATGTTCATTGATAATACAGCTAAAGAAGTTTTTGGTAAACTACCTGTGCAATGAATTCAACTAAATAAACTCAGGAATGCAAAAGCATGGTTTCAATTTTGTAAGTGTTTTTACTGGAGAAAGAATAAAGTCCACACAATATTTCATAATATCTAAAAGTATAGCTTTTAACTGGAATTATAATTCTTAAAAGCTTTTTTTTTTCATCTGATTTGGAAATGTATTTCAGTTATGTTTATACTTTTATAAAGTATAATATATGTTTTTAAAAGTATAAAGTATAATATATGTTTTATAAAGTATAATATATGTTTTAAAAATAGTAAGAGACCTTTGGTTCTGACCCTCCAGGTTCATAGTCATATAAATATTCTTTGCTGATACAAGAAATGTAGAGAGTCACTTGTCATGCAAGAATTACTAATTTGCATAAATGTGTCTTGGTCTCTTCTGATGTCTTTCTATTTCAGGCTGTTATCAAACTGTCTTTTTCTTTCCATTTCGCAGCAGGTCCCATAAGAAATTAAATGTACTTTTCCTTTTGGTATTCTTGACAAGAAATCCATCTGCTTGCTTCTATGAGAGATTATGTCCTTGAGTAGAATGAGCACAGTTCATCGTTCTGTTTCCCATTGAGCTCATGATCTTGAATTATTCCTAGGCACAATGACAAATCCCACAAAGAAAGATTAGACGATAATATATTGATAGTAATCCACTGCAAGTAACCAGTCTTCTTGATGAGGAGTAATTACACATCCACGGAAAATTAAACTGGTTTTTATTGTTGTTTTTCTTGTTATCATTAGTAGTATTAATATTATATTCTATTTTCTGGTATAATTAGTACACTGGAAACCATAATGGAATTATTCTTCTCTTCATTTTTCTTCATTTTTCTTACTTCTTTAAGCAATGAGTGTGTTTGAAAGCTGATCATGTCACTCATACGTTTAACTTCTCCTAAAGTTAACAAATGAGCCCTGAATACTTCGTAAAAATAGCCTCAGGCAGCCCTGTTTCACATGGGAGCAGAATCTGACTGTTTTTACTTAATGAATGGTTTCATCTATTACTTTGATTCTTGCCTAAAATATATACAGCTCCTTTGTCCATAATATATTGTATTATATATTACAGCTTTATTTAAGTACTGGAGTGACAGCACAAAACCAAGCTACAAATTGAAAAAATGTTTGAGGTCTGAACGTTCAATATCTCTAAAAATCATACCTTCAGTATTGTTCAGTGAAAAGTCTAGAGTTATTTATGGATTGAAATTAAAGTAGACCCAGGTAACAAGCAATCTGTAATTATAGTTTAGCTAGCCTCTCTTCTATCACTTGGAAAAAAGTTCTCATTTTCCACCCTTGAGACCTCACTGACCTCAGTGTTGTTGATGATTACTACAGAGATCTCTTTTATGGAAAATAAGTCAGATCTGTTCCAAATGCCCTTTCACTAAAAAAAAAAAAAAAAAAAAA